>CM076688.1:152487-444494 GCA_038501925.1 Xenopus petersii
GTGATCATATCCCCCTTATTTATTTATATACAGTGATCATATCCCCCTTATATATTTATATACAGTGATCATATCCCCCTTATATATTTATATAGTGATGATATCCCCCTTATTTATTTATATACAGTGATGATATCCCCCTTATTTATTTATATACAGTGATCATATCCCCCTTATATATTTATATACAGTAATCATATCCCCTTATATATTTATATAGTGATGATATCCCCCTTATTTATTTATATACAGTGATCAT
This sequence comes from Xenopus petersii, assembly GCA_038501925.1. Taxonomy (NCBI): domain Eukaryota; kingdom Metazoa; phylum Chordata; class Amphibia; order Anura; family Pipidae; genus Xenopus; species Xenopus petersii. The sequence goes on from CM076688.1 coordinate 152,747, forward strand.
ATCCCCCTTATTTATTTATATATAGTGATCATATCCCCTTATATATTTATATACAGTGATCATATCCCCCTTATATATTTATATATAGTGATCATATCCCCCTTATTTATTTATATATAGTGATCATATCCCCCTTATATATTTATATAGTGATCATATCCCCTTATATATTTATATATAGTGATCATATCCCCTTATATATTTATATATAGTGATCATATCCCCTTATATATTTATATATAGTGATCATATCCCCCTTATATATTTATATATAGTGATCATATCCCCCTTATATATTTATATATAGTGATCATATCCCCTTATATATTTATCTATAGTGATCATATCCCCTTATATATTTATATATAGTGATCATATCCCACTTATATATTTCTATGCCTGGACAACACACACCCAGCAATTAAGGAACTAAATACCCAATGACCCTGCTACAGTGTGAAATATTTAGGTAGAAGAGTCAGTAAAGACGGTAGCCCTAATAGCAGACACCCCACATGCCCAGGATAAGGGCTAAATTTAGGGAATGTCACCGCCCCCAAGAGGCAAATAAAAAAACGAGGGCAATGCAGCTGCACCTTCCAGACAAACAGGTTCTTATTAAGAAAACATTTATTTCAAGAGAAATGAGAATCCATAGAAAATACACAGGAGTAGAAGTGTTACACAATAGCTGCAGCACGGCTGGAGCTGCCATACTGAGTGCAAAGGAGCGCCGACTATTCTCTTACAGTACAACGGGGGCATCAGTCTCACATCTGAACACACGATGCTGCAGCCAATCCTAGCACTGGCCTTGCATTATGGGGTGTGGCCTGCAGCTAGAGCGAGTATATAGTGTATCTGGCTGACTGCCACCTAGTGGTCTGGGCCTGTAATTACAATCCATGATAGAAAGGCACCAATAGTATTACACACACACACACACAATACAATTGAAAGCAATATAAATGGCAGCTCCTGGGTAGTGTTCGATTACTACATGGGACTCTAGCTGTCAGAACATGGCTGAATACGAATGATCTGGCAGTTGGGAATCAAGCCCACGTCACATGTCTGTCTGGGAATCATTATTAAATTCATTTACACAATTTCATTTTCTCAGAGTACACAAATAAACACCCAAGCTGCACCCCAATTAATTACAGAAGGGAAGCCCCAAAGAATGTGAGAGTCATAAATAAAACAGATATAAAAGCAAAATGTAAAATCATCCGTGACAGGGACCCCTCCAGTAACCCCATGGGAAATTCATATAAAAGCATGTGTGCAAATGGGACCCTCACAGAGCCCCCGAGGGACCAGCAGCAATAAGGGCCACAGCTCAGAGAGGCGCCAACCCACCGGGGTCCCACATCAGACCAGGAAGGAGGAAGTCTGCTGGAAATTCTTCTGCAAATAGAAATAAGGAGAGTCAGTCCCAGAATCCCCAGGTCAGAGACATCTTCCTTAGGCAACATGTTCCCTTTAGCCCACAACCTGTGTACCCTTCTCTCCAGCTCCTCATCCTATCACTAACCCCCCTCTCCCAAACCCAGAGAGGCCCCTACACTCTGAACCCCCAAAGAGCACTTACATCACTGCGTGTTTCTGATGGCTGACTGTAAATGACTTTTTTGCTGTGGGGGGGGGGGAAGAAAAATAGAGAAAATCAGTCACAAGAAAATAAAACACAGAAGCAGCATGTACAGAAACTCTGAGTATAACTCATGGATTATAAGGGATAATGTACCCCCTACTGTAAATGATAAGGATATTAGAAGTCACTGAGGGGTTATTCTGTGACTATATAAAGGCACAAGGCTGCAGGCTGAGTTATACAGGGAACTCTGAGTATCACGTATGTATTATAAGGGATAATGTACCCCCTACTGTAAATGATAAGGATATTAGAAGTCACTGAGGGGTTGTTCTGTGACCATATAAAGGCACAAGGCTGCAGGCTGAGTTATACAGGGAAATCTGAGTATCACTCATGTATTATAAGGGATAATGTACCCCCTACTGTAAATGATAAGGATATTAGAAGTCACTGAGGGGTTGTTCTGTGACTATATAAAGGCACAAGGCTGCAGGCTGAGTTATACAGGGAACTCTGAGTATCACTCATGTATTATAAGGGATAATGTACCCCCTACTGTAAATGATAAGGATATTAGAAGTCACTGAGGGGTTGTTCTGTGACCATATAAAGGCACAAGGCTGCAGGCTGAGTTATACAGGGAAATCTGAGTATCACTCATGTATTATAGGAGTTAATGTACCCCCTACTGTAAATGATAAGGATATTAGAAGTCACTGAGGGGTTGTGACCATATAAAGGCACAAGGCTGCAGGCTGAGTTATACAGGGAAATCTGAGTATCACTCATGTATTATAAGGGATAATGTACCCCCTACTGTAAATGATAAGGATATTAGAAGTCACTGAGGGGTTGTTCTGTGACCATATAAAGACACAAGGCTGCAGGCTGAGTTATACAGGGAACTCTGAGTATCACTCATGTATTATAAGGGATAATGTACCCCCTACTGTAAATGATAAGGATATTAGAAGTCACTAGTAGGTAGCAGACAAGCACAGAGTAGATCAGGACGTGACCACTGGAGGGAAATGTTCCACTTACTTTCCTTTTCCTGAAATAGAGAAATAGGAGATATGAGGATTTGTACAAATAAACAATACAGCACAACACACAAGCTGATGGAATGATATATATTGTGTGGCTATATATTGTGTGGCTATATATTGTGTGTATAAGGGGCACAAGACAGTGAGTGGGAGGTCCATTGATACCGATCTGATCCCCCGGCCCATACACATGTAATAAAGTAGATGGGGAGCAACAGTCAAGGAACTTCAGCTCTGAGCCATTTAGACTGGGCCCTACAGCTTTATTCCTGAACGGACCAATCACCTCACACCAACATGTCTGACCAGTGACAAACCCCAGGGGCAAATCTGAAACTACTTTTTAGCCCATGTGATGAGATTTGCAGGACTGGGTAAGAATGGGGGGGGGGGGCAGACATGGAATATAAAGTGTCTTTGGGGTACTTACTATCCAGGTATCCGCGGCTATAGGCAAACCAGAGTCCAAAGCCAAGGAGTGCGAGTATGAGCAGCACAATAACCACCGCTGCAACGATTCCCCCCACATTCACATCCTCTGTAACAATAGAAACAATGTGTGAGTCCAACAACAACAACATCCACACAATGATCAGGCCGGGGGGATTCACAGGTTGTATCTGAATTCAGCAGCTTTTTTATTCAATACAAACAAGAACACTTGATCCAGTCCTTATTTATTACTCATTCTATTAGTAATGCAGGAAAGCTTCCAACTTATTGAGCCAATCAGCTCTTACACAATCTTTCTGAATGAATGCGCATAAATTAGCATTTTAAATAGGTATGTCCAAAATGACAATGAAGGATTGATTATGAACGGTAATTAATTACAGGATACTGTGAATGGTGTTGAATATGTTAATTGAGCAATTGCTGTGAATCACAGAGTCGCGGTTAAAAGTACAGAGGCGGGGCCAAGATGTGTCACCATAAGTGTCCAATAGGGAGAGAGCAGCACCCACATGATTAGCAATGGAGACTGCGAAATGCCTCAGATATACGACTATGAAGATTTTCATTCATCCAGGTCATGGTATATCTAGTATAGGTCAATCTAAAAACAACTGGACTTGCTGAGTAATCAATGAAGACGTTTCACTACTCATCCGAGCAGCTTGAACTGAAGAAACTGATGAGAAGTGAAACGTCTTGACCGATTACTCAGCAAGTCCAGTTGTTTTTAGATTGACCTATACTACATATACCTCAGATATATAGAGAGATAGAGAGATAGAGATATAGAGAGATAGAGAGAGATATATATAGTTACTCATTACAGCAAGAAGTCTCTTACTTTGGGTACTACTTGGTGATATTATAGAATCAATATTTTGCTTTACATTTTCATCACTTGCTGGAGGACTGGAAGAAGACTACAAGGTGCAGGACTGACATTATTATATATTATTATATGCATAAAACAAAATCTTGTGAGTATATAACTGAGGAGGGAGGATCTCCTGGCACCTTTATAAACACTGTGTTGCTGTATGGGCGTTACTACTGATCTGTATTAAGGAACACAATAGTACTCTGTGTAGTAGTAGTGTGGGTACTCTCCATGTTTAGGGCATGAGTCTCTCCCCCTTGGGTTGCACTATATATATCTAGATGTTCTCCCCGTCGGTGTGCATGTCCTGCTGGAGGGTGCAAGTCGCTACTCTATATGTCGGCGCTATACTAATATACTTACTGACATCCATTCGCACAATGGCAGACGACTGCTCCCCCTGGCTGTTTGTAGCCTTGCAGTAATACTCCCCACTGTCTGATGTGCTGACAGAAGCAAATTTCTGAGAAGGACAAACAGAAGGATATTTGTTCCCCAAAACCCACAATTTTATTTTGGTTGTCTCACTAACGGGGGCAGTAGCTTCTCATGCTCCTAGCACCCTGCCTGCACCCCACACTCTCTAGAGGCCTGGCAGCTTCTTCATCCTCTATCCAAGGGGTCCCCAACCTTTTTTTTACCCATGAGCCACATTCAAAAATAGAGAGTTGGGGAGCAACACAAACATGCAAAAAGTTTCTGGGGTGCCAAATAAGGACTGTGATTGGCTGTTTGGTAGCCACTATGTGGACTGGCAGCTACAGGAGACTGTGTGGCAGTGCACCTGGTTTTTAAAGCAATTAAAACTTGCCTCCAAGCCTGGGATTCAAAAACAAGCCCCTGCCCCCTGCCTGAACCCCAGAACCTTATGTGAGCCCCACCTCCTCCCTTGCACCCTGCTGGCTTCTGCCCCCTCTCCCATCCCTAGTAGCCCCATCCCAGTAGCACAGAAGCAGCTTGTAGCCACACCAATCAATCGCCCTCACACCGAGTAGCACACAGAGGAGGCACAAACAGAAGTACTTACCAACACTCCAGTATTGGGGTCAATGGTGTAAGTGGAGTTCTGGGACTTTGCTTGCATTGGGGAATTATTGTGGTACCAGGTGAAGGTGGGGGGTGGGTATCCCTGGGTCTCTACACACATGAGCTCGGCTACACTGCCCGTCCTGACAGAGCTTGGCACCTGAGCAACTGGCGTTCCAGGGGCAACTGGCAAGAGAAAGGGAGAGTCAGGCCACTGAGTAATGAAGGAAGAATTTGGGGAAAGGGTGAATAAGGGTTAGGTTACCTATAACCTGCAGCTGGATCTTGGCTTCCCCATACAACACTTTGGTCCCAGTGCTGGTCACCTCACAGGAATACTCGCCGGCATCTTTGCGAGTGACCTGATTCAGCTTGATGCCTTGTGGGTAGGAAGTAGCACGGTCCTTGTATGACGCTGCCGTGGGGAGGAATGAGAATGAAGGTTGTGATCTTGCGGAGAGCTCAGGAAACACCTTCCCATTGGTCACTTACCTGTCAGGGATCCATCGTAGAACACAAAGCTCGTCTCCTGGTCTTTGTTTACAAACTTCCACTCCACTCGGGGGTTAATGTAGTCACTTGTGTAAGAGCATCGCAGGTCTGGAGCTACGAGAGAGGAAGGACAGTTGTTTTTATAAGTCCCACGCACTACTGATATATATACCTGCTCCAGTTCCCTAGCAACTATGTGTCCCACTCACTGCTGAGATATACCCCCGTTCCCTAGCAACTCTACGTGCTGAGACATGACTATAGTTGGTGCAATTAATGGGCCCCCCAGAAAAAGACGAGGCACAAGTCACTTACAGTCCCCTTCCTTCACAGTGATAGTTGGATCCGGAGCCGTCACACCAGCAAGAGCTGCAGTCCCTGCAAATGAGAAGTAAAAGGGTTAATGGGGGGGCACAATAAAGGGATGTTGATGCAGTTATTACAAATAAAGAGAGGGTTCATCAGGCCCAATCAGACCCCCCAGATCCCAACACTGGGCTCCATGTGATGGACTGGTGAGATGTGGGTCAGACACGGCGCTGTCCCCAAGCAGGGGTGGTACCACTGGACTATGAAAGGGCTGGTTGTGGCCAGGGGTAAGTGGCTTGTTATTGGCCAATGCGGAGCCATCTTTATTATCCCAGTGAATGAGGAGAGGGTGAAGAGTGAGAGAATTGGTCTATAGCAACTGTCACTTACACACAACTGTCCCATTAGACAGAACCAATGGCAGACCTCTATAGTCCACGACTGGGGTCCCCCTCTAGCAATAAACTAGAGGTACATAGGGGTGCTGCTGATAAATCAATGATCATTATTACAACTTACAATCACTGAGGGGCATGGGGTGACATTAACTCTTCCCACAAGAGGACAAAGTCACTTCCAATGTCTCTATTATAACAATGGGGGGGGGGTTCTCTGCCCAATGAGACTCCTTCCAACACTTGTTTCACTTCAGTTGCTTTACAATTACTTTCTATTTGGCACTTGTTTTTCTAATATTCAAGTGTAAAGTGTCAATTTTTCTCCTTCTGAAGCAGCTCTGGGAGGGGTCGCCGACTCCGTAACTGTTCTAATTGATACATTTGTCCCTGCGGAGCAGAATCCCTGGGTTTCATTACAGGCGGCTGTTAGACTTGATACAATAGTTACTGATACTCCAGAGATGCTGCTGAGAAATGGATCAACTCAATGATGTAAAATTGTAACCGAGTCAGCACCTGAATTACTGAGCTGTCACTCAAACACCACAGACACCAACATTCAACTTGCACATTTACTTAGCTCGAGTGAAGGAATAGAATTAAAAAAAAACTTCAAATTTCAAATGATTTTTTTGGCTACTTCGAATCGAACGATTCAAAGTAAAAATCGTTTGACCATTCGATAGTCGAAGTACTGTCTCTTTAAAAAAAAAAAAAAACTTTGACTCCCTACTTCGCCACCTAAAACCTACCGAGGTGCAATGTTAGCCTATGAGGAAGGTCCCCATAGGCTTCCTAATAATTTTCTGATCGAAGGAAAAGTGTACGATCGAAGGATTAAAATTCTTTGAAATGTTCGATCGTTAGGAAATGCGGTAAATCCTTCAACTTCGATATTCAAGGTCGAAGGATTTTACTTTGATGGTCGAATATCGAGGGTTAATTAACCCTTGATATTCGACACTAAGTAAATGAGCCCCCTAGATTTTGGAAAAAACGATAAAAATGAAAAACCGTTAAGTAATTGAAGAAAGTCATTATTTCTGGTGAATAATGTGAAAGAATTGAAGTGAATAAAGTGTTGTGTTTAATGAGGGAGAGAGAAGAGCAGGGGGCGCTAGTGATATCACAGCAACAACACAAACTCACAGACCAGTTCAACTGCTTCTCCCACATTCCCACCTGTACAAACCCATGAGACACTTTCACCAACCCAATCACTTCCCACAACTGTGTGTGTGTGTGTGTACAACGTGTGTGTAACGTGTGTGTGTGTAACGTGTGTGTGTGTGTGTGTGTGTGTGTGTGTGTGTGTACAACGTGTGTGTGTGTGTGTACAACGTGTGTGTGTGTGTGTACAACGTGTGTGTGTGTGTGTACAACGTGTGTGTGTGTGTACAACGTGTGTGTGTGTGTACAACGTGTGTGTGTGTGTACAACGTGTGTGTGTGTACAACGCGTGTGTGTGTACAACGTGTGTGTGTGTACAACGTGTGTGTGTGTGTACAACGTGTGTGTGTGTGTGTACAACGTGTGTGTGTGTGTACAACGTGTGTGTGTGTGTACAACGTGTGTGTGTGTGTACAACGTGTGTGTGTGTGTACAACGTGTGTGTGTGTGTACAACGTGTGTGTGTGTGTACAACGTGTGTGTGTGTACAACGTGTGTGTGTACAACGTGTGCGTGTGTGTGTACAACGTGTGTGTGTGTGTGTACAACGTGTGTGTGTGTGTACAACGTGTGTGTGTGTGTGTGTGTGTACAACGTGTGTGTGTGTGTACAACGTGTGTGTGTGTGTACAACGTGTGTGTGTGTGTGTACAACGTGTGTGTGTGTGTACAACGTGTGTGTGTGTGTACAACGTGTGTGTGTGTGTACAACGTGTGTGTGTGTGTGTGTGTACAACGTGTGTGTGTGTGTACAACGTGTGTGTGTGTGTGTGTACAACGTGTGTGTGTGTGTGTGTACAACGTGTGTGTGTGTGTGTACAACGTGTGTGTACAACGTGTGTGTACAACGTGTGTGTACAACGTGTGTGTACAACGTGTGTGTACAACGTGTGTGTACAACGTGTGTGTACAACGTGTGTGTACAACGTGTGTGTACAACGTGTGTGTACAACGTGTGTGTACAACGTGTGTGTGTGTAACGTGTGTGTACAACGTGTGCGTGTGTGTGTACAACGTGTGTGTGTAACGTGTGTGTACAACGTGTGTGTGTGTAACGTGTGTGTGTACAACGTGTGTGTGTGTGTGTACAACGTGTGTGTGTGTACAACGTGTGTGTGTGTGTACAACGTGTGTGTACAACGTGTGTGTGTGTGTATAGCGTGCGTGTGTATATAATGTGTGTGTACAACGTGCGTCTGTGTGTATAACGTGTGCGTATATCGTGCGTAGAGATGAGCAATTAATGAAAAAAGTCCCAAGACGTCCCAAATGTGCCTATTCCAGTGTGAGGAACAACTGATCCTATCAGGATAGCCATGCACAGCCGTCCTACATACACACACACACACACACACACACACACACACACAATGGTTATCAGTAAGGAGGAGAAAAAGAAGCTGAATATGGCACAGCAGCTCTGGGCTCAATACAATTAGCTGCATTACGTCTATTGATGTAGTTCAACCTAATCCGACAGTGATAGTGAGCGATTACACATCCATATATTACATTGTATAGCACAACTGCTTCCTAACTTACAACATCCGCTTGTAATGGCTTATTAAATACATACGTATGTTGTGCAATAGATGCCTTTGTACAAAATGGAAACATATATGTGTGACAAGCAGTAAGTGCATAGAACCTACTGATAACACCGTATATTGCACATATTTAAGTACAATTAAATACAAAGAATTTTTATTGCAGTTTTTAACATATGCACTAATAGATTGTATGCAGATTAGATGGCACACTATTGGTTAAAAATGGTAAAACCCTATGAGGTCACTTTGGCGCCATTTTGTATTGTGATCACTATATAAAGTTTTATTGCACATTGTATACGATCCTTGAGAAAGGTCCCAATGTTGGAGCCAGTGTGATGTGTGTAAAATAAAGAGACATTTGTTTCACTGGCTGCTGCTCCTGCAATGTTTTATTCCACACTATGATTATATGATTGAGAATTGGTCTTGCACCTCTGAGATTTAAGTGCAGATACTGAACATCTCTCTCTATATCGATAGTATAGACAGACAGTGCAAGAGAATAGCAGCACTCTCGCCTGGGTGCAGATTTAGTAAATAACAAGTGTTGATGTGATTTACAGAAGATAGGTGTAAGTATATGTTACTATCAGAACAGTGTCTGTTTGTATTTGTTATTTTACTGTAGTAATGTTTATTTTATATAGTAAATGTTCTTTTGTGTATTTGTTTTATGTTTAGAAACGGACGAGCATTATCAATGTAAATTGGTGACAGATGCAGCTGAAGTGATATTCACTGGGCTTGATAAAGGGCACAGTTTGGCTGAAACGTCGCTTTGTGATGTACTGAATTTAATACACTTTTGCATTAATCGAGTGCTGCTTCATTCATTTCTATGGTGTGTAATACGAGGGGATGAGACAGCTTCTCCTAAGGAGAGAGCACCGAGATTTCTACTGACGCACTGAAGAGAGAGCTGGGGCATACTTAACTATTTTGTGTGTATGTGTGATATATATATATATATATATAGTGAATAAAGTAGCCCCTCTTGTAAAATATAAGGATATTATAAGTTACCGAGGAGTTTCATGACCATATAAAAGTACGAGGCTGAAGGACGAGTTATACAGGTCATGGAATTCCAAGGTAACTTTTAATATCCTTATATTTTACAACTGGGGGACTTTATTTATATAGACAAGTTTCAGTGAGTCATGTGACAGAAATGACATCAGAACTCACCGTTTATAAGGATATGATTTACAAGATATTCATGGCTTTTGTGTAATATATATATATTTTCGTAACAGACAGCACCTCATATGAGATAAGATGTGGCTGCCCCTGTGCTTGGATGTAATTAGTGTAGAACCCAACCAAGAAAAAGGTCCCAATAGGGACTGAAACGTTGGTGATACTTATGTTTTAAATACAACTTTTTTTCATATTCAAAGACCCTTAGTGCTGGTTTTTCTTGATTGGATTATATATATATACACATATAAGTTCTAATAGTAGCTGCAGTCTTTCCTTGTTAGTCAGAGGGGAGTGTTTGGTGAATGAATTCATTTCATCGTCAGGCTTCGAGCCACATTAGGCCTTTATCAACATCCTTTATATGTGACTCAATACGTTGGACACGTGACATGTTTCAATAAACTTTTCTTTCATTGAACATTTATTGTGTTGCTCCAGTCTGAAGATGATATATATATATATATATAGAGACACACACACACACACAAGTAATATTAATGAGGGAGAGAGAATGGCTGCTAGTCTCATACTCACACACAGGACAGGTACAGACACACACTATATATAAATAAATAAATAAATACACAGTATGAAGGAGAGAGAGAAGGGTTCCGAGTCTTATACTCACACAGACAGCAGCAGAGAAGTGCGAGGAGCAGAGGCCTCCCGGAGTTACTCGCAGTCGCCACCATTTCTCTTTCCTTCTCTCGACGAAACTGACAATAAACAACTCCTGCCGGCCCCGCCCTGCCCCTGACGTCACGGCGCACCTGAAACTCAGCTACAAACCGCCCACAGCCTGATTGGTTGGGACCCTGCTCCCATTGGAGCACAGCGCTGTCCGTCAGCAAATTCCTCAAGAAATGGCAAAAGCGATTGAAGTTTGTTATACAGGTGATTGATCACGCCCCTACACTCCTTTCTTTCCTGACCGGAAAACACCCTGAAGTCACTAGTGTTTCAGCCCCACAATGCACCGCAACAGGAAGCAGGTCACACAAAGCCCTCACACAGCCTGGCGCTTCGCCTTTACTGCTGCCCAAACCTGATCTCCTCCATAATGCACCGCACACAGCCCGGGGACACCGGCCGCTCCCACTTTGTCCTGAGTTACTGTAACTGCCTCTAATGCCCTGCGCCTCCCCATAATGCTTTGTCATAACAACCCACAGTCTCCCTGCGTTACTACTGGCAACTTCTTTCATTTCACATAGAGGTGCCGCTTACCCACAATGCACTGCAAGCACAGGCCCCACCCACGTCTCATTTCAGGCGCTTCAGCCTGAGGCCAATAGGGACTTTCCCTTTACCCTCCCCCCATGACTGCCTCCCACCGGGACTCCCTGAGGCCTCTCCTGCACAGGGGCATTATGGGTAGTGATTCTCAGCCCTCTCCTGTACAGGGGCATTATGGGTAGTGATCCACAGGCCTCTCCTGCACAGGGGCATTATGGGTAGTGATCCTCAGGCCTCTCCTGCACAGGGGCATTATGGGTAGTGATTCTCATCCCTCTCCTGCACAGGGGCATTATGGGTAGTGATTCTCATCCCTCTCCTGCACAGGGGCATTATGGGAAGTGATCCTCAGGCCTCTCCTGCACAGGGGCATTATGGGAAGTGATCCTCAGGCCTCTCCTGCACAGGGGCATTATGGGAAGTGATCCTCAGGCCTCTCCTGCACAGGAGCATTATGGGTAGTGATCCTCAGGCCTCTCCTGTACAGGGGCATTATGGGTAGTGATTCACAGGCCTCTCCTGCACAGGGGCATTATGGGTAGTGATTCTCAGGCCTCTCCTGCACAGGGGCATTATGGGTAGTGATTCAGTCACAGGCCTCTGTCAGTTGTAACTATATGGTATAATGTTAGCCAGTAGCAGAAATAACCAATAAAACAAACAAAAATAAAAAGTATGTGTAGAAGTGACACCTCACAAGCTTTGGGAGTAGGGTTATCATCTGGCTGGTAACAATGATGGTTCATCCCAATGTTATTCATAGGAAAAAAGTTAAATATATAGGAAGGTCAGTGTTTTTTTTCCAGAAAAGATGACAACCCTGTTTCAGAGCACCAAGGCCCCTTCGTCAGACAAAATCGAAATGAAAGGTAGAAAGACACAGTGTAGATTCAGATCAGTGACAGGGATTCATGGGCAATAAATGAGGACGTTACAGATAGAGAACACATGTAGACATAATACAATGAATGAATGTAAATAGTCCAGAAGTCTGGACTCAGTCAGGTCACATAGTGTCACATGAAACCTGACCCTAAGGGGCCGATTCACTAAATTCGAGTGAAGGATTCGAAGTAAAAAAACTTCGAATTTCGAAGTTTTTTTTGGGCTACTTCGACCATCGAATGGGCTACTTCGACCTTCGACTACGACTTCGAATCGAAGGATTCGAACTAAAAATCGTTCGACTATTTGACCATTTGATAGTCGAAGTACTGTCTCTTTAAAAAAAACTTCGACCCCCTAGTTCGGCAGATAAAAGCTACCGAAGTCAATGTTAGCCTACGGGGAAGGTCCTCATAGGCTTGCCTAAGTTTTTTTGATCCTTCGATTCAAAGGATTTAATTGTTCGATCGAAGGAATAATCCTTCGTTCGATCGAATTTTCTGAGCTAAATCCTTCGACTTCGATATTCGAAGTCGAAGGATTTCAATTCCTAGTCAAATATCGAGGGTTAATTAACCCTCGATATTCAACCCTTAGTAAATCTGCCCCTGTATGAAGGCCCTGACTTATTGTGTTAAATAACTCCAGACATTTGAATTCAAAAATCTTCCTTTCCTGTTCAGTTTTAAAGTTCTCTTTTAGAATTAAGAGCTGAATGTCCTGAAGTCTGGGATTTTGACTGCAGAAGTGTCGCCCCACTGGTGTGTGATTTGTGTTGGTTTTATGTCTGTGATGGTTCATCCTTGTGTAGAGTTTTTGTCAAGTTTCAGCAATGTATCTGCCTCCTGTAGAGCACCCAGTACATGTAATCATGTATATCACATTGGATGAAGCACATGAATACTGGTCCACAATGTGTAGACTTTTTGTGTATTGGGAATTGAACTTGATCTTTGCACAAGATGGATTTGCAGGAAATGTCGCGGCTTTAGTTGTTGTAGGAAGAGACTTGTGACAATCATTTCCCCAGATTAGGTGATTGTCTATAAGACAAGAGAGGTAGTTCTGGGAATATTTGTTTAGTCGGGTATCTGTATGGAGCATGGCTTGCAGGTCTCTGGCTATTTTTCTAATAATGTTCAGTTGTGGGTTGTAGGTAAGTACAGTAGGTACCCTGTTCTTTTCTGTCTGTTCTTTGTAATCCAAGAGTGTGTCTCTGGGTATTTGAGTTGCTCTGTGGATTTGATCATCAATAATCTGCGGATGGGATCCCTGATTCACAAAAGTTTTCCTTAAGGAATGAAGATGTTTATTTCTCTCATAAAGGTTTGAGCAAATCCGGTTGTATCTCAGAGACTGGCTAAACACAATTCATTATGTGATGAGGATGAAAACTGTCCCCCATAAGATTTGCAGCACGGCCTGTTGCTTTCTGGTATAGGGACGTTTGTATGGTTCCATTGTAATGTAGATGTTGTATCCAAGAAGTTCATGTGTGAGTACGAGTGGTTGAGGGTAAGGTTGATAGTGGGGGAAGTGGTTAAATCTTTGGTGGAATGCTAATAGTTCTTAAGATAAGTATGGCATCTATATACTGTAAATAGCTTAAGGGCCTGGTGTTGCAGGAAGCCAGGATTGGTTTACTGAGGTGCCATTTTGCTTCCCATCAGTAACAGCAGGGGTCCCCAATCTTGTTTTACCTGTGAGCCACATTCAACTGTAAAAAGAGTTGGGGAGCAACACAAGCATGAAAAAGTCTCTTGGGTGCCAAATAAGGGCTGTAATTGGCTATTTGGTAGCCCCTATGTGGACTGGCAGCCTACAAGAGGCTCTACTTGGCAGTATACACAGTTTTTATGCAATTAAAACTTGCCTCCAAGTCCGGAATTCAAAAATAAGCACCTGCTTTGAGGCCACTGAGAGCAACATCCAAGGGTTTGGGGAGCAACATGTTCCTCACGAGCTACTGGTTGGGGATCACTGAGTTGGAGGTATATGGCATCCCCTAATGAGAAGTAGTTGTGTGTCAGTATAAATGTATTTGTTTGTTATTTCTTTAATTACATGAGAAACTGCACAAATAATCTCATACCCCCCAACGTTTTCTAAACTGAAAGAGGGACAGAAAGATTTGCAGTGCAGAGCACAGCTAAACATTTTTGACCACGCCCATTTTGTGGCCACACCCCTAATTACCATGTTCATTTTACAAAATTTGGCAGGTTATTAAAGTTTCAACACGTTTATGTGTTATTACAGTTTTTGCTAATGAACATGACAGGGCCGCCATTAGAAATCACGGGGCCCCGTACAACAAAATTTTTGGGGCCCCCTGGGCCCCGCCCACACTGACGACCAAGCTCCACCCCATTTCCCGCCCACTCCACATCGCAGTTAAAAGACCACACAGACATCAGCGCTAAAAAAGTAACCCCCCCCACACAAGTTGTAAAAAGCTATTGATGGTCAGGGCCCCCTTATAAAAAATTGGGGCCCCAAAAAAAAAAAAATTTAAAATTTTTTTTTTTATAAAAAAACATTGGTGGCAGGGGCCCCCTTACAGGGGCCCCCTTACAAGTTAAAAACAAATTGGGGCCCCAAAAAAAAATTAAAAAAAAAAAACATTGGCGTCAGGGGCCCCCTTATAAGTTAAAAACAAATTGGGGCCCCAAAAAAAAATTTAAAAAAAAAAAAATTTTTTTGAAAAAAAAAAAAACATTGGCGGCAGGGGCCCCCTTATAAGTTAAAAACAAATTGGGGCCCCAAAAAAAAATTTGAAAAAAAAAAAAAATTTTTTTGAAAAAAAAAAAAAAACATTGGCGGCAGGGGCCCCCTTACAAGTTAAAAACAAATTGGGGCCCCAAAAAAAAATTTAAAAAAAAAAAAAATTTTTTGAAAAAAAAAAAAACATTGGCGGCAGGGGCCCCCTTATAAGTTAAAAACAAATTGGGGCCCCAAAAAAAAATTTGAAAAAAAAAAAAAAATTTTTGAAAAAAAAAAAAAAAAACATTGGCGTCAGGGGCCCCTTACGAGTTAAAAAAAAAATTGGGGCCCCAAAAAAACATGTTTTAAAAAAAAAGATTGGTTGCAGGGGCCTATAGAATATTAAAATAATACATTGGTGGCCAGGAGATTAAAAAAAAAAAAATACACAAACTGGTGTTCAGTAGAATTGAACTCACGGCTTCAGTACTTCAACTTCACCTCCTTTCGTGACTTCGGGTCTTTTCACTGCTTCAGGACTTCGGCTTCGGCTGTTTTCGTGACTTCGGGTCTTTTCGGCGCTTCGTGACTTCGGCTTTTTCCGTGACTTCGGGTCTTTTCGGCGCATCGGCTTCGGCTTTTCGGCACTTCCGCATTCGGCAGCACAGAGGCAAGACGTACGGCTCGGGCGCTCGTAAGGGGGGCCCGGATCTTCAAAAAATGCAGCGCTGCCGGGCCCCCCTTCATGCCCGGGCCCGGTACGCTTGTCCCCCCTGTCCCCCCCTGATGGCGGCCCTGGAACATGAATTGCCCTTCAAGCTGCAAGTCAGCTTCCCCAAGAGACCTGCTTATCTTATATTGTTACAATTCTTTCTTTGCTTATCTTAAATTGTTACAAATGTATCTATTCTGGGCTCTCTGCCAAAAGCCAATTAAGTTAGAAACTTTGTATCTTTTTATGGCTATTCAGTGCAGGAGATCAAAGAGAAAGTCTGGACATTTCAGCAACAATCCGGGACTGTGGGCTGAGCTGTCAAAATCGGGACTGTCCTGCATAAAACAGGACAGTTCTGAGGTATGAAAATATCATACAAAGACTGTCACTGTTACTTAACCCACCCCTATATATAAATTTATAAGGGACAATAATTAAAATTTAGAAAGTACAGAGAAGAGCGACTAAGCTGATAAAGGGAATGGAAGGGATCAGTTATGGGGAAAGACTAGTTGGGATTGGTTACACTGGAGAAGAGACAGTTAAGGGGGATATGATCACTATATATATATCTATAAGGGGGGTATTATCACTATATATAAATATATAAGGGGATACGATCACTATATATAAATATATAAGGGGATATGATCACTATATATAAATATATAAGGGGGTATTATCACTATATATAAATATATAAGGGGATACAATCACTATATATAAATATATAAGGGGATATGAACACTATATATAAATATATAAGGGGATACGATCACTATATATAAATATATAAGGGGATATGATCACTATATATAAATATAGAAGAGGGATATGATCACTATATATAAATATATAAGGGGATACAATCACTTTATATAAATATATATGGGGGATATGATCACTATATATAAATATATAAAGGGGATATGATCACTATATATAAATATATAAGGGGATATGATCACTATATATAAATATATAAGGGGATATGATCAATATATATAAATATATAAGGGGATATGATCACTATATATAAATATATAAGGGGGATATGATCACTATATATAAATATATAAGGGGATATGATATCTATCTATAAATATATAAGGGGATACGATCACTATATATAAATATAGAAGAGGGATATGATCACTATATATAAATATATAAGGGGATACGATCACTATATATAAATATATAAGGGGGATATGATCACTATATATAAATATATAAGGGGGTATTATCACTATATATAAATATATAAGGGGATACGATCACTATATATAAATATATAAGGGGATATGAACACTATATATAAATATATAAGGGGATACGATCACTATATATAAATATATAAGGGGATACGATCACTATATATAAATATATAAGGGGATATGATCACTATATATAAATATAGAAGAGGGATATGATCACTATATATAAATATATAAGGGGATACAATCACTTTATATAAATATATATGGGGTATATGATCACTATATATAAATATATAAGGGGATATGATATCTATCTATAAATATATAAGGGGATATGATCACTATATATAAATATATAAGGGGGATATGATCACTATATATAAATATATAAGGGGATATGATATCTATCTATAAATATATAAGGGGATACGATCACTATATATAAATATAGAAGAGGGATATGATCACTATATATAAATATAGAAGAGGGATACGATCACTATATATAAATATATAAGGGGATACGATTACTTTATATAACTATATATGGGGATACGATCACTATATATAAATATATAAGGGGATATGATCACTATATAAATATATAAGGGGATATGATCACTATATATAAATATATAAGGGGATATGATCACTATATATAAATATATAAGAGAATATGATCACTATATATAAATATATAAGGGGATATGATCACTATATATAAATATATAAGGGGATATAATCACTATATATATAAATATATGAGGATATGATCACTATATATAAATATATAAGAGGATATGATCACTATATATAAATATATAAGGGGATATGATCACTATATATACATATATAAGGGGGATATGATCACTATATATAAATATATAAGGGGATATGATCACTATATATAAATATATAAGGAGGATATGATCACTATATATAAATATATAAGGGGATATGATCACTATATATAAATATATAAGGGGGATATGATCACAATATATAAGGGGGATATGATCACTATATATAAATATATAAGGGGGATATGATCACAATATATAAGGGGGATATGATCACTATATATAAATATATAAGGGGGATGTGATCACTATATATAAATATATAAGGGACAGTAATGAAATAGAGAAAGAACAGAGAAGAGCAACTAAGCAGATAAAGGGGATGACATATTGGATTCAGGAAGGATTATTCCCCCTCTGGGGACAATGGGAGAGGCTTCAGAAGGGCTTTTCTCTGTAGGCCAACTGTCAGTTAGGCAGGTTTATATAGACATATGAGGCTGAACTTGATGGACTTGTGCATTTTTTCAACCTACGTTACCCTGTGAGCCCACACAACATGGTGCATTATGGGTATCCGTGCAGCTGGCTCTACTCACAGAGCATACAATGTGGTGCCCTCTAGTGGTTGGGGCCAGAGATACCCTGCATTGTGTTATAGTGAGTGTGTTACACATTGCACACCTGGAGCCCATTCTGCTCAGTAATACACATCTCTATTAGACTAGATTAGATCTCTTGTGTGCAATAGTTGGTGCAACTTTAGTGCATCTCTGGCTGCTCCACATTGCCTATACCCCGGGAACAAGTCATGGACTGACAGTGGGGGTATGTGAGCCCCCGTGTAATGGCCAAATAAAGACACACAGAATGGAGTGAAAATCAGTGAAAAGATTTATTTGCACGAGGAGCAGGAAGAATGGGATCAGTAACTAAACGGTGATAATGGAGTAACGAGGTGGGTGAAAGCCCCGCATTCATTTTGTCAGTGTCCCTCCTTTTCAGCCCATTCACTGTAGGCTCCGGGGTAGTTGCGTGCGCTGCAAGAGAGGGTTGCACGTTACACAGGGATTTGCACACCCACCCCTCACACCCGCCCCTCACACACACTCCAGCCAATCACCTCTCTCCTTGCACAAGTACACAATGGTGTGCTCTTTCCTCTGACACACTTTGCACCCTGTGTTCCCACTCACTATTATTAGTGCAATGTCACACGGGGGTTCTGATGACTGCAGCCCCCTTTTCCCCAATTCACTTTAATGGGGTCTCACTTGCAGTCACAGGGTCTAGTGTTTGGTATTTACCCCAGTGTGTGTGAATAGGAAGCAGGTGCCAGGGGAGGGAATAGGAAGTAGGGGAGTGAATAGGAAGTAGGGGAGTAAATAGGAAGCAGGGGAGTGAATAGGAAGCAGGGGAGTGAATAGGAAGTAGAGGAGTGAATAGGAAGTAGGGGAGTGAATAGGAAGCAGGTGCCAGGGGAGTGAATAGGGTAGGGAAGTGAATAGGAAGCAGGGGAGTGAATAGGAAGCAGGGGAGTGAATAGGAAGTAGGGGAGTAAATAGGAAGCAGGGGAGTGAATAGGAAGCAGGGGAGTGAATAGGAAGTAGAGGAGTGAATAGGAAGTAGGGGAGTGAATAGGAAGCAGGTGCCAGGGGAGTGAATAGGGTAGGGAAGTGAATAGGAAGCAGGGGAGTGAATAGGAAGCAGGGGAGTGAATAGGAAGCAGGGGAGTGAATAGGAAGTAGAGGAGTGAATAGGAAGTAGGGGAGTGAATAGGAAGCAGGTGTCAGGGGAGTGAATAGGGTAGGGAAGTGAATAGGAAGCAGGGGAGTGAATAGGAAGCAGGGGAGTGAATAGGAAGTAGGGGAGTGAATAGGAAGTAGGGGAGTGAATAGGAAGCAGGGGAGTGAATAGGAAGTAGGGGAGTGAATAGGAAGTAGGGGAGTGAATAGGAAGCAGGGGAGTGAATAGGAAGCAGGTGCCAGGGGAGTGAATAGGAAGTAGGGGAGTGAATAGGAAGTAGGGTAGTGAATAGGAAGCAGGGGAGTGAATAGGAAGCAGGGAGTGAATAGGAAGTAGGGGAGTGAATAGGAAGCAGGGGAGTGAATAGGAAGTAGGGGAGTGAATAGGAAGTAGGGAAGTGAATAGGAAGTAGGGGAGTGAATAGGAAGTAGGGGAGTGAATAGGAAGTAGGGGAGTGAATAGGAAGCAGGTGCCAGGGGAGTGAATAGGGTAGGGGAGTGAATAGGAAGCAAGGGAATGAATAGGAAGCAGGGGAGTGAATAGGAAGCAGGTGCCAGGGGAGTGAATAGGAAGTAGGGGAGTGAATAGGAAGCAGGGGAGTGAATAGGAAGCAGGGGAGTGAATAGGAAGCAGGGGAGTGAATAGGAAGCAGGTGCCAGGAGAGTGAATAGGAAGCAGGGGAGTGAATAGGAAGTAGGGGAGTGAATAGGAAGCAGGGGAGTGAATAGGAAGTAGGGGAGTGAATAGGAAGTAGGGAAGTGAATAGGAAGTAGGGGAGTGAATAGGAAGCAGGGGAGTGAATAGGAAGCAGGTGCCAGGGGAGTGAATAGGAAGCAGGGGAGTGAATAGGAAGTAGGGGAGTGAATAGGAAGCAGGGGAGTGAATAGGAAGTAGGGGAGTGAATAGGAAGTAGGGAAGTGAATAGGGTAGGGGAGTGAATAGGAAGCAGGGGAGTGAATAGGAAGCAGGGGAGTGAATAGGAAGTAGGGGAGTGAATAGGAAGTAGGGGAGTGAATAGGAAGCAGGTGCCAGGGGAGTGAATAGGGTAGGGAAGTGAATAGGAAGCAGGGGAGTGAATAGGAAGTAGGGGAGTGAATAGGAAGTAGGGGAGTGAATAGGAAGCTGGTGCCAGGGGAGTGAATAGGGTAGGGAAGTGAATAGGAAGCAGGGGAGTGAATAGGATGTAGGGGAGTGAATAGGAAGTAGGTGCCAGGGGAGTGAATAGGAAGCAGGTGCCAGGGGAGTGAATAGGAAGTAGGGGAGTGAATAGGAAGCAGGTACTGTATGTAGAACTAGGTGCCCTGCTGTAACTTACCTGTATATGTGGGTCCAAGCCTTGATTCCCCCCTCATTGTATACTTTTGCTATTGGCCCAATCACCCTGTATTTTCCTCTGTTTGTATCACCCCCAGATTTCTGCTCTGCCCTTAGTGCCCCGGGGTCAGACTTACTGGGAGAATCCAAGTGCAGTCGCAATAGCTGTAGCCTGGGCTCCTCTTTTCCCCACGAGACAATGAATGATAATGTTCTCCTCACTGGGTTTGGGTTTCACTACATGAAACGTTTTCTGGAAGGTCTCAGGGTCCATTTTCAGCACCGCCTCAAACTGAGAGACTGAAGAGCAAAAGTGCAACTATAAGAATTGTCAGCACTGGGTATAGTGTCAGTCACAGGGAGGGGAGGGGTCAACACTGGGTATAGTGTCAGTCACAGGGAGAGGAGGGGTCAGCACTGGGTATAGTGTCAGTCACAGGGAGGGGTGGGGCCAGCACTGGGTATAGTGTCAGTCACAGGGAGGGGTCAGCACTGGGTATAGTGTCAGTCACAGGGAGGGGTCAGCAATGGGTATAGTGTCAGTCACAGGGAGGGGAGGGGTCAGCACTTGTTATAGTGTCAGTCACAGGGAGGGGAGGGGTCAGCACTGGGTATAGTGTCAGTCACAGGGAGGGGAGGGGTCAGCACTGGGTATAGTGTCAGTCACGGGAGGGGAGGGGTCAGCACTGGGTATAGTGTCAGTCACAGGGAGGGGAGGGGTCAGCACTGGGTATAGTGTCAGTCACAGGGAGGGGAGGGGTCAGCACTGGGTATAGTGTCAGTCACAGGGACGGGAGGGGTCAGCACTGGGTATAGTGTCAGTCACAGGGAGGGGAGGGGTCAGCACTGGGTATAGTGTCAGTCACAGGGAGGGGAGGGGTCAGCACTGAGTATAATGTCAGTCACAGGGAGGGGTCAGCACTGGGTATAGTGTCAGTCACAGGGAGGGGTCAGCACTGGGTATAGTGTCAGTCACAGGGAGGGGTCAGCACTGGGTATAGTGTCAGTCACAGGGAGGGGTCAGCACTGGGTATAGTGTCAGTCACAGGGAGGGGTCAGCAATGGGTATAGTGTCAGTCACAGGGAGGGGAGGGGTCAGCACTTGTTATAGTGTCAGTCACAGGGAGGGGAGGGGTCAGCACTGGGTATAGTGTCAGTCACAGGGAGGGGTCAGCATTGGGTATAATGTCAGTCACAGGGAGGGGTCAGCACTGGGTATAGTGTCAGTCACAGGGAGGGGAGGGGTCAGCACTTGTTATAGTGTCAGTCACAGGCAGGCCTGGACTGGGAGTCAAAATAGGCCCTGCCATTCCAAGTACACAGAGGCCCAAACAGCCCTCCACCAGCCCAATCAGCCACCTACCAGCCCACTATATGGTAACTTTCTATTGAACCATACAGCAGCCCCTCTGGCATTTGCCAGAACCCACAGATTGCCAGTCCGGGCCTGGTCACAGGGAGGGGAGGGGTCAGCACTGGGTATAGTGTCAGTCACAGGGAGGGGAGGGGTCAGCACTGGGTATAGTGTCAGTCACAGGGAGGGGAGGGGTCAGCACTGGGTATAGTGTCAGTCACAGGGAGGGGAGGGGTCAGCACTGGGTATAGTGTCAGTCACAGGGACGGGAGGGGTCAGCACTGGGTATAGTGTCAGTCACAGGGAGGGGAGGGGTCAGCACTGGGTATAGTGTCAGTCACAGGGACGGGAGGGGTCAGCACTGGGTATAGTGTCAGTCACAGGGAGGGGAGGGGTCAGCACTGGGTATAGTGTCAGTCACAGGGAGGGGAGGGGTCAGCACTGAGTATAATGTCAGTCACAGGGAGGGGTCAGCACTGGGTATAGTGTCAGTCACAGGGAGGGGTCAGCACTGGGTATAGTGTCAGTCACAGGGAGGGGTCAGCACTGGGTATAGTGTCAGTCACAGGGAGGGGTCAGCACTGGGTATAGTGTCAGTTACAGGGAGGGGTCAGCACTGGGTATAGTGTCAGTCACAGGGAGGGGAGGGGTCAGCACTGGGTATATTGTCAGTCACAGGGAGGGGTCAGCACTGGGTATAGTGTCAGTCACAGGAAGGGGTCAGCACTGGGTATAGTGTCAGTCACAGGGAGGGGAGGGGTCAGCACTGGGTATAGTGTCAGTCACAGGGAGGGGAGGGGTCAGCACTGAGTATAATGTCAGTCACAGGGAGGGGTCAGCACTGGGTATAGTGTCAGTCACAGGGAGGGGTCAGCACTGGGTATAGTGTCAGTCACAGGGAGGGGTCAGCACTGGGTATAGTGTCAGTCACAGGGAGGGGAGGGGTCAGCACTGGGTATAGTGTCAGTCACAAGGAGGGGTCAGCACTGGGTATAGTGTCAGTCACAGGGAGGGGTCAGCACTGAGTATAGTGTCAGTCACAGGGAGGGGTCAGCACTGGGTATAGTGTCAGTCACAGGGAGGGGTCAGCACTGGGTATAGTGTCAGTCACAGGGAGGGGAGGGGTCAGCACTGGGTATAGTGTCAGTCACAGGGAGGGGTCAGCACTTGGTATAGTGTCAGTCACAGGGAGGGGAGGGGTCAGCACTGGGTATAGTGTCAGTCACAGGGAGGGGAGGGGTCAGCACTGAGTATAATGTCAGTCACAGGGAGGGGTCAGCACTGGGTATAGTGTCAGTCACAGGGAGGGGTCAGCACTGGGTATAGTGTCAGTCACAGGGAGGGGTCAGCACTGGGTATAGTGTCAGTCACAGGGAGGGGTCAGCACTGGGTATAGTGTCAGTCACAGGGAGGGGAGGGGTCAGCACTGGGTATAGTGTCAGTCACAGGGAGGGGTCAGCACTGGGTATAGTGTCAGTCACAGGGAGGGGAGGGGTCAGCACTGGGTATAGTGTCAGTCACAGGGAGGGGTCAGCACTGGGTATAGTGTCAGTCACAGGGAGGGGAGGGGTCAGCACTGGGTATAGTGTCAGTCACAGGGAGGGGAGGGGTCAGCACTGAGTATAATGTCAGTCACAGAGAGGGGTCAGCACTGGGTATAGTGTCAGTCACAGGGAGGGGTCAGCACTGGGTATAGTGTCAGTCACAGGGAGGGGTCAGCACTGGGTATAGTGTCAGTCACAGGGAGGGGTCAGCACTGGGTATAGTGTCAGTCACAGGGAGGGGAGGGGTCAGCACTGGGTATAGTGTCAGTCACAGGGAGGGGTCAGCACTGGGTATAGTGTCAGTCACAGGGAGGGGTCAGCACTGGGTATAGTGTCAGTCACAGGGAGGGGAGGGGTCAGCACTGGGTATAGTGTCAGTCACAGGGAGGGGAGGGGTCAGCACTGAGTATAATGTCAGTCACAGGGAGGGGTCAGCACTGGGTATAGTGTCAGTCACAGGGAGGGGTCAGCACTGGGTATAGTGTCAGTCACAGGGAGGGGTCAGCACTGGGTATAGTGTCAGTCACAGGGAGGGGTCAGCACTGGGTATAGTGTCAGTCACAGGGAGGGGAGGGGTCAGCACTGGGTATAGTGTCAGTCACAGGGAGGGGTCAGCACTGGGTATAGTGTCAGTCACAGGGAGGGGAGGGGTCAGCACTGGGTATAGTGTCAGCCACAGGGAGGGGAGGGGTCAGCACTGGGTATAGTGTCAGTCACAGGGAGGGGAGGGGTCAGCACTGGGTATAGTGTCAGTCACAGGGAGGGGAGGGGTCAGCACTGGGTATAGTGTCAGCCACAGGGAGGGGAGGGGTCAGCACTGGGTATAGTGTCAGTCACAGGGAGGGGAGGGGTCAGCACTGGGTATAGTGTCAGTCACAGGGAGGGGAGGGGTCAGCACTGGGTATAGTGTCAGTCACAAGGAGGGGTCAGCACTGGGTATAGTGTCAGTCACAGGGAGGGGTCAGCACTGAGTATAGTGTCAGTCACAGGGAGGGGTCAGCACTGGGTATAGTGTCAGTCACAGGGAGGGGTCAGCACTGGGTATAGTGTCAGTCACAGGGAGGGGAGGGGTCAGCACTGGGTATAGTGTCAGTCACAGGGAGGGGTCAGCACTTGGTATAGTGTCAGTCACAGGGAGGGGAGGGGTCAGCACTGGGTATAGTGTCAGTCACAGGGAGGGGAGGGGTCAGCACTGAGTATAATGTCAGTCACAGGGAGGGGTCAGCACTGGGTATAGTGTCAGTCACAGGGAGGGGTCAGCACTGGGTATAGTGTCAGTCACAGGGAGGGGTCAGCACTGGGTATAGTGTCAGTCACAGGGAGGGGTCAGCACTGGGTATAGTGTCAGTCACAGGGAGGGGAGGGGTCAGCACTGGGTATAGTGTCAGTCACAGGGAGGGGTCAGCACTGGGTATAGTGTCAGTCACAGGGAGGGGAGGGGTCAGCACTGGGTATAGTGTCAGTCACAGGGAGGGGTCAGCACTGGGTATAGTGTCAGTCACAGGGAGGGGAGGGGTCAGCACTGGGTATAGTGTCAGTCACAGGGAGGGGTCAGCACTGGGTATAGTGTCAGTCACAGGGAGGGGAGGGGTCAGCACTGGGTATAGTGTCAGTCACAGGGAGGGGAGGGGTCAGCACTGAGTATAATGTCAGTCACAGAGAGGGGTCAGCACTGGGTATAGTGTCAGTCACAGGGAGGGGTCAGCACTGGGTATAGTGTCAGTCACAGGGAGGGGTCAGCACTGGGTATAGTGTCAGTCACAGGGAGGGGTCAGCACTGGGTATAGTGTCAGTCACAGGGAGGGGAGGGGTCAGCACTGGGTATAGTGTCAGTCACAGGGAGGGGGTCAGCACTGGGTATAGTGTCAGTCACAGGGAGGGGTCAGCACTGGGTATAGTGTCAGTCACAGGGAGGGGAGGGGTCAGCACTGGGTATAGTGTCAGTCACAGGGAGGGGAGGGGTCAGCACTGAGTATAATGTCAGTCACAGGGAGGGGTCAGCACTGGGTATAGTGTCAGTCACAGGGAGGGGTCAGCACTGGGTATAGTGTCAGTCACAGGGAGGGGTCAGCACTGGGTATAGTGTCAGTCACAGGGAGGGGTCAGCACTGGGTATAGTGTCAGTCACAGGGAGGGGAGGGGTCAGCACTGGGTATAGTGTCAGTCACAGGGAGGGGTCAGCACTGGGTATAGTGTCAGTCACAGGGAGGGGAGGGGTCAGCACTGGGTATAGTGTCAGCCACAGGGAGGGGAGGGGTCAGCACTGGGTATAGTGTCAGTCACAGGGAGGGGAGGGGTCAGCACTGGGTATAGTGTCAGTCACAGGGAGGGGAGGGGTCAGCACTGGGTATAGTGTCAGCCACAGGGAGGGGAGGGGTCAGCACTGGGTATAGTGTCAGTCACAGGGAGGGGAGGGGTCAGCACTGGGTATAGTGTCAGTCACAGGGAGGGGAGGGGTCAGCACTGGGTATAGTGTCAGTCACATGAGGTTCCAGACTTACCCGGGATATTGATGGAATTTGGGATCTTGCCCCTCTGCACCTCCTCTGGGTTCCTCACATCAATGATGTACCCGGTGCCGCTCTGGCTCAGCTTCTTGATCTCCTCGTATGTGGCGTCTCCTGCTTGTGGGACAGACACACAGACATCACTGAACTACAACTCTCACTGACACAGCAGAAAATCCTATAGCTTCCCCTTTAACCAACTCTCTTGGTATTTCATAGAATAAAGCTTTGCTGCCATTGGGTGTCACTAAGCCCCGGGGCAAGAGCACGTGTTACAGTTCAGCACAACAGACCGGGGGAGGGGAAGCCTTTCTCACAACTACTGGTTGCTATGGTTACTGCCAGCAGGTGATCTAACAAGAGACACCAGTACAGGCAGGTGTGGCTAATGGGAATGTGCTGAATCATTGTGACACTCACCAACCCCGCCCACAATTAGCAGCATTGTTATTATTAGCCTTTATTCATATAGTGCCGACACGTTCCTCAGCTCTGTACTGAACCCCTGCCCTAGTGAGCTTGCAATCTAATGTCCCTATCACATTCCCATCAGCCCCTGCCCCAGTGAGCTTACAATCTAATGTCCCTATCACATTCCCATCAGTCCCTATCCCAGTAAGCTTACATTTTAATGTCTCTATCACATTCCCATCAGCCCCTGTCCTAGTGAGCTTGCAATCTAATGTCCCTATCACATTCCCATCAGCCCCTGTCCCAGTGAGCTTACATTCTAAGGTCCCTTTCACATTTCCATCAGTCCCTGTCCCAGTGAGCTTACAATCTAATATCCCTATCACATTCCCATCAGCCCCTGCCCCAGTGAGCTTGCAATCTAATGTCCCTATCACATTCCCATCAGCCCCTGCCCCAGTGAGCTTGCAATCTAATGTCCCTATCACATTCCCATCAGCCCCTGTCCCAGTGAGCTTACAATCTAATATCCCTATCACATTCCCATCAGTCCCTTTCCCAGTGAGCTTACAGTCTAATGTCCCTATCACATTCCCATGAGTCCCTGTCCCAGTGAGCTTAAAATCTAATGTCCCTATCACATTCCCATGAGTCCCTGTCCCAATGAGCTTACAATCTAATGTCCTATCACATTCCCTTCAGTCCCTGTCCCAGTGAGCTTACACTCTAAGGTCCCTATCACATTCCCTTCAGTCCCTGTCCCAGTGAGCTTACACTCTAAGGTCCCTATCACATTCCCATCAGTCCCTGTCCCACTGAGCTTACACTCTAATGTCCCTATCACATTCCCTTCAGTCCCTGCCCCAGTGAGCTTACACTCTAATGTCCCTATCACATTCCCATCAGTCCCTGTCCCAGTGAGCTTACACTCTAATGTCCCTATCACATTCCCTTCAGTCCCTGCCCCAGTGAGCTTACACTCTAATGTCCCTATGCCTTTTCCTGTGCCTCCTATATGATGTGTCAGAAGCTGTGTGCAGTTGGTATAAAGTATAAAGTGGAAATCAGGGAGTGTAGCTGAATGTGCAGGTGAGTGAGACCCTGGGGCAGATGTGGGAGTCAGGGGTACTTACCTGCACTCATGATTCCAGTACAGACGGGCCGATGTGTCGCATGAGTCTGAAAGAAGGAGGAGGGTTGGGAGGAAGAATCTATGCCTCGTGCAGATCCGGAGCTTTTATCCGACTTGAGCCGGGAACGCCCGCCCCTAACGCTCCTTATATGGAATCTGGGCGGGACCCAGGAAGCGCTTCTCTTCCATCTGATGCCTCCTAGCGACTGAATCGCCCGATCTCTCTCAATTCCCGACCTCGTCTCCCCTCACCCCCTGATCTCTGTATGTGCCCCATGTAATTATGTACCCCCTTATGTGCCAGTCTGTACCCCAATAATCTGCCCCTCACCCCCTGATCTCTGTATGTGCCCCCAACCCTCATGTCTTTCTGCCCAGCCTGGGGCATCACTGCTAATGGGGCAGGAACTCTCTAACCAGAAGCCCCTCTGTCTCTTTCCCTCTGTCTCTTCCATTTCTGTTTCTGTCTGTCAGTCTGTCTGTGTTAGGCTGAATTATTATTGCACAGCACAAGGGCATATTTGGGGCCCATTCTGTGGTATCTGGTGCCCATGAGTTTCTATAGCAGAAATATGAGGCGAGGCTTTGGATGGGTGAGTGGGTGCAGGGAATTGATCCCTTAGGCTGGAACATAATTATCTCTGGGTCTGGCTTCACAGTAACAACAAAACACACGTTTGCTTCTCTTTCCAGCGTGTTCTGCTCAGAGACTGAGGGGCAAATTCACTAAAATCCGAAGTTGCGCACAGGGGTACTGTAAGTTTTCGAAGTTGCACTAGCGTTAATTCGCCAAGCGAAGCAAAGTTTCGCTAGCGATGGTTTATTTGCATACGGCGCGAAATTCAAATTTCAATGGAGGAACACGTAGCAGCACTACAAATGCCTAGAAAACCTTCAAATCAGCAAATATAAATGTTATTTTGCCCTACACATGTGCCCACTGTCTAGGTAAGTTGCCATGAGTCAGGAAATGTAGGGGGGAAGGAGGGGAGCCCCAAAAAGATTTTCGATCTTTTTCAGCCTATCACCCATCATGTAGAAAACACGCCAGCGTTTTTTGGGACTTAGAAAAAATGTTGACTTTTTTTGAAACAATCCCTATCTACTCTATTGCGCTTCGCCAGGTCTGAGGTGGCGAAGGAAGTCTAGCGTAAAAGGTAGCGTTCAGTACACTGCGCAAGTTAGTGAATTTGGGTAGTTACGTCGCTAGCGAAAATTCGCCTGGCGTAAGGGTGCGAAGTAACACTAGCGAAACTACGCCAGCGTTCGTTAGTGAATTTGCGCAGTAGCGAAAAATGCCAAACGCTAGCGAATTAACGCTAGCGTTTGGCGCTTCGGCGCTTAGTGAATTTGCTCCTGAATGTCTCACCAGGGGCAGAAATGGAAGAAAATCTGCCCCTCATGCCCTGCAATGGCAAGTCCCCACAAGTCACCCCAATAAAGAGCTCTATGCACTCTGAGTCCTAGTTCTGATTTCTAACCAGAATTAGACCCAGAATTAAACTCTCTTACACCCTACTAACAACCAAGTATAGAATGCACCACGGACACCTACCTCTTGTATTCTCCTATCCTCCTATCCTGTATTCTCCTAGAATCTCAGCTGCCATAAAGCAGGACAGGACTGCTGCTTACAATGGGGATCAGATAGGATCTGTGCAGCCACTGGGACAGAATGTTCTGTTATACAGATAGCTAGAATCTCAGCTGCCATAAAGCAGGACAGGACTGTTGCTTACAATGGGGATCAGATAGGATCTGTGCAGCCACTGGGACAGAATGTTCTGTTATACAGATAGCTAGAATCTCAGCTGCCATAAAGCAGGACAGGACTGCTGCTTACAATGGGGATCAGATAGGATCTGTGCAGCCACTGGGACAGAATGTTCTGTTATACAGATAGCTAGAATCTCAGCTGCCATAAAGCAGGACAGGACTGCTGCTTACAATGGGGATCAGATAGGATCTGTGCAGCCACTGGGACAGAATGTTCTGTTATACAGATAGCTAGAATCTCAGCTGCCATAAAGCAGGACAGGACTGCTGCTTACAATGGAGATAATGACTGGGCTTAGAAGAAGACCAGACAGAACTAGAAGCAACAAAGTCTTTGACATCTTTTCACATAGAGGGCCACCATGGTCTTTCTTACAACTGGATGGCAAGCTTGTTTGGAACAGTGGGTGTGCTGTAGAATAGACGAGGTTCTGGAGGAATATAAGCCCTGCCAATAAGAGTGTCAGGAGATACACAACACTGACTGGATTGAGTCTGAGACACAATCCAGTCCAGACACAATAGTTATCTGTTTGAGGCCCCGCTAATCAATACAAGGAAGAAGAACTCCATCTTTCTTTTCTACAAAGAAGAATCCCATACTCCTTCATTGCTGAGCTCTCAGCTGGAGATAAGGGATAGGTACGGCCTCCAGGGGGCAGGGTACCAGGACGAATATCCATAGGACAGTCATGGGGGCGATGAGGAGAAAGATTATCAATGGACTTTTTGCAGAATCCATCCAAAAAGTCTTTATATGCAGAGGGCAGAGCTTGAAGATCAATTGATTCAATGGATAATCGTTGAATACAGGTAGAGGGCAGACAACTTTTGAGACAGTAGGAAGGAACTCCAGATGGAGATTTGGCCAATTACTGATAGGGTTATGTAGGTGGAGCCAAGGTAGACCCGATTCGTTTTCCGAAGTCACCCAAAGTTTCCACTTTGGGCGACTTCGGAAAACAAACCGTGTGATTAGCAAGGGCGATTTTTAATTTTAGCAGGCGCAAAGTGAGAGCAGGAGTTTGGGGAGATTGGTCGCCTCAAAGATGAGGTGATTAGTCGCAGGCAACCAAATCTCCCCAAAATGCTAAGTGTGGCGTTATACAAGTGTCAACCTTGATGGGAGAGCAATCAAATCTCTAGAAACAAGATCATCTATAAGTTAATTAGTTCCTGCTAAAAGATAGCCATGGTTGATTTCTGCTGGCAAGTTTATGAAATTGATAACGTACTCTCTAGCGATTCCCTTAGTAGATCTGCAAGAGGCGGGAAGAGGCAACAGGGCCTGGCACATCGAAAAAATCAGTCCAGAAGGTATGGAGAAAAGCCTTGGCATCATGGACAAGATGAGGCTTGTTTTTTTCAGAAAGGAGATGCCCGCCACTCCAAAGCTTTGCCCATTAGTATGGAGACGTCATATCCAACTTTAGCTGATTCAGAAGTGTAGTGAGTCGCTGCAATTCAAATTGAATGCTGCACTGATTCATGAAACATCGGCAGATCTGACGGATCGTAGTTGATGGAGAAGGTGGAGGGAGGAGTTGGAGCAACAGTGGCACATATGTCTGCCTGCGCTGCCAGCGGATATTTGGTTGGATGCATTGGAGTACTCGGTTGAGAGTTACCGAGATCCCGCGATAGCTGTGGTGGACGAGGGAGAGAGGAAGGAGTGGGGAGAGCTCCGCCATCAACTCCTCTTTTATTATCGGTGCAAGGGTTTCAGTGACTGGAGAGGCAGAAGACATCTGTGGTAGGATGTCATTCCTTTATTAATAAAAAGTGATTACAATCTTAGCCTGGTAATTATAAGCCAGTAAGTCTGACATCAGTTGGCGGCAAGTGATTTGAAAGCTTGTTTAGGAATCACATTCAAAATTGGTAAATGGCATTATGCATAGGAATCAGCATTGCTTTATTAAGGTTTTGTCAGAAAAATGTTATTGCTTTTTCTGGTAAGATAAGTGGGGTGCAGTAGGTGGGATCCATTTTGATTGTGTCAAACAGTTTGATACCCACATTTGCACTAGGCAAATAACAACTATAGCAATGGGAGAGGCTACAGAAGGGCTTTTTTGCTTTCCTCTATGCCAGGGCTGTCCAACTGGCGGCCTGCGGGCCTGCATGCGGCCCACGACCCCCCCTTCTTTGGCCCCCCAGATCCTGTGTCTGTTTACCATATGTAAATTTTAAAAGGTTTCACTGTAGAGATAAACTGACCCCTGCATTGTTTAAACCTCAAATTCAGACTCTAATCCCCTGTATTGTTTACACTTGTGACACCTCTATTGTTTCTATCCTAAACCCCTGTACTGTTCTACCTGAGACCCCTCTATTGTTTCTATCCTAAAGCCCCTGAACTGTTCTACCTGAGACCCCTCTATTGTTTATATCCTAAAGCCCCTGTACTGTTCTACCTGAGACCCCTCTATTGTTTATATCCTAAAGCCCCTGAACTGTTCTACCTGAGACCCCGATATTGTTTATATCCTAAAGCCCCTGTACTGTTCTACCTGAGACCCCTCTATTGTTTCTATCCTAAAGCCCCTGTACTGTTCTACCTGAGACCCCTCTATTGTTTCTATCCTAAAGCCCCTGTACTGTTCTACCTGAGACCCCTCTATTGTTTCTATCCTAAAGCCCCTGTACTGTTCTACCTGAGACCCCTCTATTGTTTATATCCTAAAGCCCCTGTACTGTTCTACCTGAGACCCCTCTATTGTTTATATCCTAAAGCCCCTGTACTGTTCTACCTGAGACCCCTCTATTGTTTATATCCTAAAGCCCCTGTACTGTTCTACCTGAGACCCCTCTATTGTTTATATCCTAAAGCCCCTGTACTGTTCTACCTGAGACCCCTCTATTGTTTCTATCCTAAAGCCCCTGAACTGTTCTACCTGAGACCCCTCTATTGTTTATATCCTAAAGCCCCTGTACTGTTCTACCTGAGACCCCTCTATTGTTTATATCCTAAAGCCCCTGAACTGTTCTACCTGAGACCCCGATATTGTTTATATCCTAAAGCCCCTGTACTGTTCTACCTGAGACCCCTCTATTGTTTCTATCCTAAAGCCCCTGTACTGTTCTACCTGAGACCCCTCTATTGTTTATATCCTAAAGCCCCTGAACTGTTCTACCTGAGACCCCGATATTGTTTATATCCTAAAGCCCCTGTACTGTTCTACCTGAGACCCCTCTATTGTTTCTATCCTAAAGCCCCTGTACTGTTCTACCTGAGACCCCTCTATTGTTTCTATCCTAAAGCCCCTGTACTGTTCTACCTGAGACCCCTCTATTGTTTCTATCCTAAAGCCCCTGTACTGTTCTACCTGAGACCCCTCTATTGTTTATATCCTAAAGCCCCTGTACTGTTCTACCTGAGACCCCTCTATTGTTTATATCCTAAAGCCCCTGTACTGTTCTACCTGAGACCCCTCTATTGTTTATATCCTAAAGCCCCTGTACTGTTCTACCTGAGACCCCTCTATTGTTTATATCCTAAAGCCCCTGTACTGTTCTACCTGAGACCCCTCTATTGTTTATATCCTAAAGCCCCTGTATTGTTCTACCTGAGACCCCTCTATTGTTTCTATCCTAAAGCCCCTGTACTGTTCTACCTGAGACCCCTCTATTGTTTATATCCTAAAGCCCATGTACTGTTCTACCTGAGACCCCTCTATTGTTTCTATCCTAAAGCCCCTGTACTGTTCTACCTGAGACCCCTCTATTGTTTCTATCCTAAAGCCCCTGTACTGTTCTACCTGAGACCCCTCTATTGTTTCTATCCTAAAGCCCCTGTACTGTTCTACCTGAGACCCCTCTATTGTTTCTATCCTAAAGCCCCTGTACTTTTCTACCTGAGACCCCTCTATTGTTTCTACCCTAAAGCCCCTGTACTGTTCTACCTGAGACCCCTCTATTGTTTATATCCTAGAGCCCCTGTACTGTTCCACCTGAGACCCCTCTATTGTTTCTATCCTAAAGCCCCTGTACTGTTCTACCTGAGACCTCTCTATTGTTTATATCCTAAAGCCCCTGTACTGTTCTACCTGAGACCCCTCTATTGTTTATATCCTAAAGCCCCTGTACTGTTCTACCTGAGACCCCTCTATTGTTTATATCCTAAAGCCCATGTATTGTTCTACCTGAGACCCCTCTATTGTTTATATCCTAAAGCCCCTGTACTGTTCTACCTGAGACCCCTCTATTGTTTATATCCTAAAGCCCCTGTACTGTTCTACCTGAGACCCCTCTATTGTTTATATCCTAAAGCCCCTGTACTGTTCTACCTGAGACCCCTCTATTGTTTCTATCCTAAAGCCCCTGTACTGTTCTACCTGAGACCCCTCTATTGTTTATATCCTAAAGCCCCTGTACTGTTCTACCTGAGACCCCTCTATTGTTTATATCCTAAAACCCCTGTACTGTTCTACCTGAGACCCCTCTATTGTTTCTATCCTAAAGCCCCTGTACTGTTCTACCTGAGACCCCTCTATTGTTTCTATCCTAAAGCCCCTGTACTGTTCTACCTGAGACCCCTCTATTGTTTATATCCTAAAACCCCTGTACTGTTCTACCTGAGACCCCTCTATTGTTTATATCCTAAAGCCCCTGTACTGTTCTACCTGAGACCCCTCTATTGTTTCTATCCTAAAGCCCCTGTACTGTTCTACCTGAGACCCCTCTATTGTTTATATCCTAAAGCCCCTGTACGGTTCTACCTGAGACCCCTCTATTGTTTCTATCCTAAAGCCCCTATACTGTTCTACCTGAGACCCCTCTATTGTTTCTATCCTAAAGCCCCTGTACTGTTCTACCTGAGACCCCTCTATTGTTTCTATCCTAAAGCCCCTGTACTGTTCTACCTGAGACCCCTCTATTGTTTATATCCTAAAGCCCCTGTACTGTTCTACCTGAGACCCCTCTATTGTTTCTATCCTAAAGCCCCTGTACTGTTCTACCTGAGACCCCTCTATTGTTTATATCCTAAAGCCCCTGTACTGTTCTACCTGAGACCCCTCTATTGTTTCTATCCTAAAGCCCCTGTACTGTTCTACCTGAGACCCCTCTATTGTTTATATCCTAAAGCCCCTGTACTGTTCCACCTGAGACCCCTCTATTGTTTCTATCCTAAAGCCCCTGTACTGTTCTACCTGAGACCCCTCTATTGTTTCTATCCTAAAGCCCCTGTACTGTTCTACCTGAGACCCCTCTATTGTTTCTATCCTAAAGCCCCTGTACTTTTCTACCTGAGACCCCTCTATTGTTTCTACCCTAAAGCCCCTGTACTGTTCTACCTGAGACCCCTCTATTGTTTATATCCTAAAGCCCCTGTACTGTTCCACCTGAGACCCCTCTATTGTTTCTATCCTAAAGCCCCTGTACTGTTCTACCTGAGACCCCTCTATTGTTTCTATCCTAAAGCCCCTGTACTGTTCTACCTGAGACCCCTCTATTGTTTATATCCTAAAGCCCCTGTACTGTTCTACCTGAGACCCCTCTATTGTTTATATCCTAAAGCCCCTGTATTGTTCTACCTGAGACCCCTCTATTGTTTATATCCTAAAGCCCCTGTACTGTTCTACCTGAGACCCCTCTATTGTTTATATCCTAAAGCCCCTGTACTGTTCTACCTGAGACCCCTCTATTGTTTCTATCCTAAAGCCCCTGTACTGTTCTACCTGAGACCCCTCTATTGTTTCTATCCTAAAGCCCCTGTACTGTTCTACCTGAGACCCCTCTATTGTTTCTATCCTAAAGCCCCTGTACTGTTCTACCTGAGACCCCTCTATTGTTTCTATCCTAAAACCCCTGTACTGTTCTACCTGAGACCCCTCTATTGTTTCTATCCTAAAGCCCCTGTACTGTTCTACCTGAGACCCCTCTATTGTTTATATCCTAAAGCCCCTGTACTGTTCTACCTGAGACCCCTCTATTGTTTATATCCTAAAGCCCCTGTACTGTTCTACCTGAGACCCCTCTATTGTTTATATCCTAAAACCCCTGTACTGTTCTACCTGAGACCCCTCTATTGTTTATATCCTAAAGCCCCTGTACTGTTCTACCTGAGACCCCTCTATTGTTTATATCCTAAAGCCCCTGTACTGTTCTACCTGAGACCCCTCTATTGTTTCTATCCTAAAGCCCCTATACTGTTCTACCTGAGACCCCTCTATTGTTTCTATCCTAAAGCCCCTGTACTGTTCTACCTGAGACCCCTCTATTGTTTCTATCCTAAAGCCCCTGTACTGTTCTACCTGAGACCCCTCTATTGTTTCTATCCTAAAGCCCCTGTACTGTTCTACCTGAGACCCCTCTATTGTTTCTATCCTAAAGCCCCTGTACTGTTCTACCTGAGACCCCTCTATTGTTTATATCCTAAAGCCCCTGTACTGTTCTACCTGAGACCCCTCTATTGTTTATATCCTAAAGCCCCTGTACTGTTCTACCTGAGACCCCTCTATTGTTTATATCCTAAAGCCCCTGTACTGTTCTACCTGAGACCCCTCTATTGTTTCTATCCTAAAGCCCCTGTACTGTTCTACCTGAGACCCCTCTATTGTTTATATCCTAAAGCCCCTGTACTGTTCTACCTGAGACCCCTCTATTGTTTCTATCCTAAAGCCCCTGTACTGTTCTACCTGAGACCCCTCTATTGTTTCTATCCTAAAGCCCCTGTACTGTTCTACCTGAGACCCCTCTATTGTTTATATCCTAAAGCCCCTGTACTGTTCTACCTGAGACCCCTCTATTGTTTCTATCCTAAAGCCCCTGTACTGTTCTACCTGAGACCCCTCTATTGTTTCTATCCTAAAGCCCCTGTACTGTTCTACCTGAGACCCCTCTATTGTTTATATCCTAAAGCCCCTGTACTGTTCTACCTGAGACCCCTCTATTGTTTATATCCTAAAGCCCCTGTACTGTTCTACCTGAGACCCCTCTATTGTTTCTATCCTAAAGCCCCTGTACTGTTCTACCTGAGACCCCTCTATTGTTTCTACCCTAAAGCCCCTGTACTGTTCTACCTGAGACCCCTCTATTGTTTCTATCCTAAAGCCCCTGTACTGTTCTACCTGAGACCCCTCTATTGTTTCTATCCTAAAGCCCCTGTACTGTTCTACCTGAGACCCCTCTATTGTTTATATCCTAAAGCCCCTGTACTGTTCTACCTGAGACCCCTCTATTGTTTCTATCCTAAAGCCCCTGTACTGTTCTACCTGAGACCCCTCTATTGTTTCTATCCTAAAGCCCCTGTACTGTTCTACCTGAGACCCCTCTATTGTTTCTATCCTAAAGCCCCTGTACTGTTCTACCTGAGACCCCTCTATTGTTTCTATCCTAAAGCCCCTGTACTGTTCTACCTGAGACCCCTCTATTGTTTATATCCTAAAGCCCCTGTACTGTTCTACCTGAGACCCCTCTATTGTTTATATCCTAAAGCCCCTGTACTGTTCTACCTGAGACCCCTCTATTGTTTCTATCCTAAAGCCCCTGTACTGTTCTACCTGAGACCCCTCTATTGTTTCTATCCTAAAGCCCCTGTACTGTTCTACCTGAGACCCCTCTATTGTTTCTATCCTAAAGCCCCTGTACTGTTCTACCTGAGACCCCTCTATTGTTTATATCCTAAAGCCCCTGTACTGTTCTACCTGAGACCCCTCTATTGTTTATATCCTAAAGCCCCTGTACTGTTCTACCTGAGACCCCTCTATTGTTTATATCCTAAAGCCCCTGTACTGTTCTACCTGAGACCCAGACTGAAACTGCCACATTGTTCTCCTGTTCACACTTTATACAAAATGCTAATGGGGCCCCAGCACTGTGTGACTGTATGTAGTACATATTAGACTGAGAGCTTTCCCTGTCTCCTGCTCTCTTCTGTCTTCCCTCATTGCAGGGCTGGAACTAGGGGCAGGTAGAGTAGGAGCCCACCTAGGGCTCAATCATGGGGGGGCACACTTTTAAGAGGAATTTCCTTTCTTTCTTTTTTAAACCCTGATTTGCTTGGCCTTTAATCGTTTTTCAACTTTATAAACCCCCTGTTCCAGACAGAATCACTCCCTTTTGGCAGCTGCTGGCACAGGTACATATTTGTGGCAATATCTTGGCTGCTACTTGCCCAGGTAAACAGATGATATGATGGATATTTGGCTGCTGCTGGCACAAGTACATATATGGAGGCAATAGTGAGTATGTTTTGGCTGATGCTGGCACAGGTACAGATTGGGGGCAATATAAGGGATTGGCTGCTGCTGGCTCAGGTACATGGGGCAATATGGTGGCTGCTGGCACAGGTACACACATGTTTGAGGGCAATATGATGGATTTTTTGCTATTGCTGGAACAGATACAAATTGGGGCAATATGATGGATTCTTTTGGTTGCCGGTGGCATAGGTACAGATTGGGGGTAAAAATATGATGGATGTTTTGGCTTATGCTGGTACAGGTACAGATTGGGGCCTGGGGGTAATCTGAGGGATTAACTGCCATTGGTATAGATACAAATGGAGGCAGTATGATAGGTGCTGGCACAGGTACAGGGGGCTATATGACTGGTAAGGTGGGAAATGGTAATGCAGGACTGGGGGGGCACTGATTGAAGCCTTTGCCTAGGGTGCAAAAATACCTTGGCCCGGCCCTGCCTCCCTGTGTGTGTCATTCTCTGCTTGCCCAGTGCTGTCTGTGTGTGCCATTCTCTACTTGCCCTACACTACCTGTGGGATGTAAGCCTGTTAGAGGTTTGTTTTTGGGGTTTGTTAGCATTTGGAAATTGTAGTTAGGGGCCCCTAAGGTGTTTAATCATGTGTTGGGGGGTTGCTGTATTATCCACAGGGGAGGATGAGACATATGGATTTAAGGGGATGTTTTACATGACTTCAATGTCTCACATATGAGAGATGAGGGATTTCCCTGCAGTGAGCACCAACCATTTGGTTATTTGGTGTGTTACCAACGTTAATGTGGATATGATCTTAAAAGTAATGTGGGTGTAGTTTACAGTGGGTGTGGTTTAAAAGGGGGAGTGGCCCACGGTACCACAGAACTTGGACAGCACTGGTCTAGGCCAACTGTCAGTTAGGCAGGTTTATATAGACATATGAGGCTGAACTTGATGGACTTGTGCATTTTTTCAACCTCCGTTACCCTGTGAGCCACACAACATGGTGCATTATGGGTATCCGTGCAGCTGGCTCTACTCACAGAGCATACAATGTGGTGCCCTCTAGTGGTTGGGGCCAGAGATACCCTGCATTGTGTTATAGTGAGTGTGTTACACATTGCACACCTGGAGCCCATTCTGCTCAGTAATACACATCTCTATTAGACTAGATTAGATCTCTTGTGTGCAATAGTTGGTGCAACTTTAGTGCATCTCTGGCTGCTCCACATTGCCTATACCCCGGGAACAAGTCATGGACTGACAGTGGGGGTATGTGAGCCCCCGTGTAATGGCCAAATAAAGACACACAGAATGGAGTGAAAATCAGTGAAAAGATTTATTTGCACGAGGAGCAGGAAGAATGGGATCAGTAACTAAACGGTGATAATGGAGTAACGAGGTGGGTGAAAGCCCCGCATTCATTTTGTCAGTGTCCCTCCTTTTCAGCCCATTCACTGTAGGCTCCGGGGTAGTTGCGTGCGCTGCAAGAGAGGGTTGCACGTTACACAGGGATTTGCACACCCACCCCTCACACCCACCCCTCACACACACTCCAGCCAATCACCTCTCTCCTTGCACAAGTACACAATGGTGTGCTCTTTCCTCTGACACACTTTGCACCCTGTGTTCCCACTCACTATTATTAGTGCAATGTCACACGGGGGTTCTGATCACTGCAGCCCCCTCTTCCCCAATTCACTTTAATGGGGTCTCACTTGCAGTCACAGGGTCTAGTGTTTGGTATGTACCCCAGTGTGTGTGAATAGGAAGCAGGGGAGTGAATAGGAAGTAGGGGAGTGACTAGGAAGTAGGGGAGTGAATAGGAAGTAGGGGAGTGACTAGGAAGCAGGGGAGTGAATAGGAAGTAGGGGAGTGACTAGGAAGCAGGGGAGTGAATAAGAAGCAGGGGAGTGAATAGGAAGTAGGTGCCAGGGGAGTGAATAGGAAGTAGGGGAGTGAATAGGAAGTAGGGGAGTGAATAGGAAGCAGGGGAGTGAATAGGAAGTAGGGGAGTGAATAGGAAGTAGGGGAGTGAATAGGAAGCAGGGGAGTGAATAGGAAGTAGGTGCCTGGGGAATGAATAGGAAGCAGGGTAGTGAATAGGAAGCAGGGGAGTGAATAGGAAGTAGGGGAGTGAATAGGAAGCAGGGGAGTGAATAGGAAGCAGGGGAGTGAATAGGAAACAGGTGCCAGGGGAGTGAATAGGAAGTAGGGGAGTGAATGGGAAGCAGGGGAGTGAATAGGAAGCAGGGGAGTGAATAGGAAGTAGGGGAGTGAATAGGAAGCAGGGGAGTGAATAGGAAGTAGGTGCCAGGGGAGTGAATAGGAAGTAGGGGAGTGAATAGGAAGTAGGGGAGTGAATAGGAAGCAGGGGAGTGAATAGGAAGCAGGGGAGTGAATAGGAAGTAGGTGCCAGGGGAGTGAATAGGAAGTAGGTGCCAGGGGAGTGAATAGGAAGTAGGTGCCAGGGGAGTGAATAGGAAGTAGGTGCCAGGGGAGTGAATAGGAAGTAGGGGAGTGAATAGGAAGCAGGGGAGTGAATAGGAAGCAGGGGAGTGAATAGGAAGCAGGGGAGTGAATAGGAAGCAGGGGAGTGAATAGGAAGTAGGGGAGTGAATAGGAAGTAGGGGAGTGAATAGGAAGCAGGGGAGTGAATAGGAAGTAGGGGAGTGAATAGGAAGCAGGGGAGTGAATAGGAAGCAGGGGAGTGAATAGGAAGCAGGGGAGTGAATAGGAAGTAGGGGAGTGAATAGGAAGTAGGGGAGTGAATAGGAAGCAGGTGCCAGGGGAGTGAATAGGAAGCAGGTATGTAGAACTAGGTGCCCTGTTGTAACTTACCATCAAACACACCTGTATATGAGGGTCCAAGCCTTGATCCCCCCTCATTGTATACTTATGGGTCAGGCTTTACATCCATGTTTGCTATTGGCCCAATCACCCTGTATTTTCCTCTGTTTGTATCACCCCCAGATTTCTGCTCTGCCCTTAGTGCCCCGGGGTCAGACTTACTGGGAGAATCCAAGTGCAGTCGCAATAGCTGTAGCCTGGGCTCCTCTTTTCCCCGAAAAACAATGAATGATAATGTTCTCCTCACTGGGTTTGGGTTTCACTACATGAAACGTTTTCTGGAAGGTCTCGGGGTCCATTTTCAGTGCCGCCTCAAACTGAGAGACTGAAGAGCAAAAGTGCAACTATAAGAATTGTCAGCACTGGGTATAGTGTCAGTCACAGGGAGGGGAGGGGTCAGCACTGGGTATAGTGTCAGTCACAGGGAGGGGAGGGGTCAGCACTGGGTATAGTGTCAGTCACAGGGAGGGGAGGGGTCAGCACTGGGTATAGTGTCAGTCACATGAGGTTCCAGACTTACCCGGGATATTGATGGAATTTGGGATCTTGCCCCTCTGCACCTCCTCTGGGTTCCTCACATCAATGATGTACCCGGTGCCGCTCTGGCTCAGCTTCTTGACCTCCTCGTATGTGGCGTCTCCTGCTCGTGGGACAGACACACAGACATCACTGAACTACAACTCTCACTGACACAGCAGAAAATCCTATAGCTTCCCCTTTAACCAACTCTCTTGGTATTTCATAGAATAAAGCTTTGCTGCCATTGGGTGTCACTAAGCCCCGGGACAAGAGCACGTGTTACAGTTCAGCACAACAGGCCGGGGGAGGGGAAGCCTTTCTCACAACTACTGGTTGCTATGGTTACTGCCAGCAGGTGATGTAACAAGAGACACCAGTACAGGCAGGTGTGGCTAATGGGAATGTGCTGAATCATTGTGACACTCACCAACCCCGCCCACAATTAGCAGCATTGTTATTATTAGCCTTTATTCATATAGTGCCGACACGTTCCTCAGCTCTGTACTGAACCCCTGCCCTAGTGAGCTTGCAATCTAATGTCCCTATCACATTCCCATCAGCCCCTGCCCCAGTGAGCTTGCAATCTAATGTCCCTATCACATTCCCATCAGCCCCTGCCCCAGTGAGCTTGCAATCTAATGTCCCTATCACATTCCCATCAGTCCCTGTCCCAGTGAGCTTACACTCTAATGTCCCTATCACATTCCCATCAGTCCCTGCCCCAGTGAGCTTACAATCTAATGTCCCTATCACATTCCCATCAGCCCCTGTCCTAGTGAGCTTGCAATCTAATGTCCCTATCACATTCCCATCAGTCCCTGTCCCAGTGAGCTTACACTCTAATGTCCCTATCACATTCCCATCAGTCCCTGCCCCAGTGAGCTTACAATCTAATGTCCCTATCACATTCCCATCAGCCCCTGTCCTAGTGAGCTTGCAATCTAATGTCCCCATCACATTCCCATCAGTCCCTGTCCCAGTGAGCTTACACTCTAATGTCCCTATCACATTCTCATCAGTCCCTGTCCCAGTGAGCTTACAATCTAATGTCCCTATCACATTCCCATCAGTCCCTGCCCCAGTGAGCTTACAATCTAAGGTCCCTATCACATTCCCATCAGCACCTGCCCCAGTGAGCTTACAATCTAAGGTCCTTATCACATTCCCATCAGTCCCTGCCCCAGTGAGCTTGCAATCTAATATCCCTAAAAAAAGAGGAATAATTGAGCTTAATTAGTACGTGTTCCACTACACTGCAGGCTTGTAAGACAATTGTAAATTGAAAACCAAAAAATCGTGGTGAACAGCTGGACACCAATAGTAGTAAGTGACTGCTCATTG
This sequence comes from Xenopus petersii, assembly GCA_038501925.1. NCBI lineage: Eukaryota > Metazoa > Chordata > Amphibia > Anura > Pipidae > Xenopus > Xenopus petersii. The sequence continues at coordinate 195,092 of CM076688.1, forward strand.
GCCACAAAGCAAACCAGTTCAGGAGGTGAAAACACTAGAAAAGTAGTGACATGTGAATTAAAACGTAACTTTTTTAATAACGCGCTCTCTGAAGTACACACCCACTAGCCAACCAATCCGTCGGCTGGACAATGTCCATAAAATGGACATATAGTTAAATATATATTAAGCGCAATGTGGATCAGTGGGGTCTCTAAGAGACATCCCTGGTTGTTATTAGCAAATTTTAACCCTCTCAGGTACAGGGAGACCACAAGCGCTCGCTCCCTTCCCAGCAGACTCCCCCGTGCCAAACCTGCCTATCTACGTCGGGACTGCGTGGGGGCTCAGCACTCCACCCCACCTATTCCCGCCCTACGCGTTTCGCCGATGCACTCGGCAGAAGTAATGAGCGCGTTTCTTTTCCAAGTTTAAAGAGCCAGTTTGGAAAATCCGGGTACCCGAAGTCTCGCCATGTTTCAGCCGTGACTTCCGGATTAGTCACGTGATATCGCGCTTGTCACAGCAACGACGCACACAATCTTTTTGCATCTCTCATTTTTTCGTGTGCTGTAAGTTGGAAGCCATCATTTTATACTGATATGAGGGTTGTACTGATATATTGTTGATATGAATAAACCTTTGCTGCTTTTAAAGCTGTTTTTTTGCCGTGGGCTTTTTTATCATATGTTATCCAGCAGTGCAACAGCTCTTTAACAAGATTCCATACAGCAAGGAAATGCTGGATAACATATCATACAAAAGCCTATCACATTCCCATCAGCCCCTGCCCCAATGAGCTTGCAATCTAATATCCCTATCACATTCCCATCAGCCCCTGCCCCAATGAGTTTATAATCTAATGTCAATATCCCATTCCCATCAGTACCTGCCCCAGTAAGCTTACAATCTATTATTCTTATCCCATTCCCATCAGTCCCTGCCCCAATGAACATACACTCTAATGTCCATATCAAATTCCCATCAGTCCCTTTCCCAGTGAGCTTACATTCTAAGGTCCCTTTCACATTTCCATCAGTCCCTATCCCAGTGAGCTTACAATTTATTGTCCTTATCCTATTCCCATTAGTCCCTGCCCCAGTGAGCTTACATTCTAAGGTCTTGCAGTCCCTGTGCCCCCTACATCTTTCAGAACCTCTGTGCGTGGGGGCAATTGCCTGTGTGAGTGGGACCCTGGGGCAGGTGTCAGTGAGTTGGGGGGCAGTTGAATACCCGGGGGTACTTACCAGCAGTCATGGTTCCAGTGCAGAGGTGTCAGGTGCTCAGTTGGGAGGAAGGAAACAAATTGATGCTGCACAAAACTCTGGAGCATTTATGTGACCCACACCCCGCACCTACCTCTCCTAATATGGACACAGGGAGGGCAGGAGGAATGAACCAGGAAGTGCCTGGGGCTGCTCTTCCACCTGCTGCCCCCTAGTGACTGATCTCTATAAATGCCCCCCCGTATTCTTCTACACCCCAATCTCTACCCACCCCCACCCTGTCACTCTGCTGCACCCCCTGATCTCTGTATCTTCCCCCATGTACCCCCTTATGTGCCAGTCTGCACCCAGTGAGCTTACACTCTAATTGTCATTATACAGCTAACAGGCCCTGGTATACAATAAATCTAGTGCCAGTAAGTATTATAATAATTAGTCTTCTGCCCCTGGCACCCCCTAATCTGCCCCAAATTATATATCTAAGCTCCCCTATATCTGCAGTAGGGCCCTGTCTGTATCACTAATTCAGTCTTGTCTGTCTGTCTCTTCCATTTGTGTCTGTCTCTTTCCCTCAGTCTCTTCCATTTGTGTGTCTTGTTCCGTCAGTCTTTTCCATTTCTGTCTGTCACTTTTGTCCCTCTTTCCCTTTCTCTGTAGAAGTCACATTGTATTGTGTAAAGGGTAAAGTTTCCTGGTTGATTTGCTGTTACACTGATATATATATACTGTATAACGTGTGTGTGAGTGTGTCTTACATCTCTAGAATCTTTACACTGACATTCAGTAGAGTTTGGGGTTGAGTGTTGATGTGTGAGTGTGACTTTATAGTGTGACATTATTGTGTGACATAATTGTGTGACATTATTGTGTGACTTTATTGTGTGACATTATTGTGTGACATTATTGTGTGATTTTATTGTGTGACATTATTGTGTGACATTATTGTGTGACTTTATTGTGTGACATTATTGTGTGACTTTATTGTGTGACATTATTGTGCGACATTATTGTGTGACATTATTGTGTGACTTTATTGTGTGACATTATTGTGTGACATTATTGTGTGACATTATTGTGTGACTTTATTGTGTGACATTATTGTGTGACATTATTGTGTGACATTATTGTGTGACTTTATTGTGTGACTTTATTGTGTGACATTATTGTGTGACTTTATTGTGTGACTTTATTGTGTGACATTATTGTGTGACATTATTGTGTGACATTATTGTGTGACTTTATTGTGTGACGTTATTGTGTGACATTATTGTGTGACATTATTGTGTGACATTATTGTGTGACATTATTGTGTGACTTTATTGTGTGACATTATTGTGTGACTTTATTGTGTGACGTTATTGTGTGACATTATTGTGTGACATTATTGTGTGACGTTATTGTGTGACATTATTGTGTGACATTATTGTGTGTTGTGTGTAGTGCCGGGGTGTCTCCATACTATTGTAGGGTGGCTGAGCGTGTCACACGTCTGTACATAACAAACAACAGAGTCAAGTTTACGAGTGACGGACAAAACCTGATTGTTTGGAAATTCCTGCTCATCCCTCAACTGAATGTCACTGAGCAGCTGCTTCAACTCCCAGACACCCTGTCCCAAAATCTGCTCACTCATCCTGACACAAGTCTCTTCTTTGTCTCTGTATCACACACTCACTGTCACACTCATATACAGACTATCAGTGAGTAAAGGTGACTATAGACGGGCCAATAAAAGCTGGAGAAAGACCAAGTCAGCAGCTCATTGGCCCATGTATGGGGCCCTCCGACGGCCTTCCCTGGTCAATATCTGGCTGAAAGTCGGGCAGATGTCAATTGGACGGGACTAAAAATCCCATCTGTTCATTGATACGATCCCATGATCCAACCGCCCGTTACCCTTCATTAGGATCCCATCGTTGGGGCCTAGGGCCCATGATCGGATCAACCCGATATTGCCCTACTAGTTGCCAAACTAGTGGATCTCTCGTGTCTGGTCACCTTTACAGATTAGGGCAGTTTATCACTGGGGGGGGTGTATATTGACCAATGACTATTGAAGTCCTTTCCCAGATGCCATTGAACCAGTGACAGTTGGGGGACAGCGACCCTGTGGGCGGGGATTAGACAGGTCACGAGGCGACAGATAGAGGGACAAAAGTTCAACATCAGGGGAAATGGAGCGAATGAAATGGAGCAAATAATGAGGAGGAGGAGGAAGAGGAGGGGGGCAGTTTTGTGACATTATGGGAACAGAATTTACAGACCAGACTAATGAGAGGGAATCCCTGAAGCTGCTGCAGAACATCTTGTGGGAGCAGAGACATGAGGCACCTATTGGATAGAATGGGCTTCTCTGTGTCCTGGATCCCCTGCGCCCAATGTCCACAACCACCCAGAAGAGATTATGGAGCCTGGAAAGTCCCTCTCTCCCTCGTACCTCTGTGGCTCCTCTGTGGCACAATTACAGGTACTCCCCGCACTGTATTAATAACTCCCTGCACTGTATTAATAACTCCCTGCACTGTATTAATAACTCCCTGCACTGTATTAATAACTCCCTGCACTGTGTTAATAACTCCCTGCACTGTGTTAATAACTCCCTGCACTGTATTAATAACTCCCTGCACTGTATTAATAACTCCCTGCACTGTATTAATAACTCCCTGCACTGTGTTAATAACTCCCTGCACTGTATTAATAACTCCCTGCACTGTATTAATAACTCCCTGCACTGTGTTAATAACTCCCTGCACTGTATTAATAACTCCCTGCACTGTATTAATAACTCCCTGCACTGTGTTAATAACTCCCTGCACTGTATTAATAACTCCCTGCACTGTGTTAATAACTCCCTGCACTGTATTAATAACTCCCTGCACTGTATGTATAACTCCCTGCACTGTATTAATAACTCCCTGCACTGTATTAATAACTCCCTGCACTGTATTAATAACTCCCTGCACTGTATTTATAACTCCCTGCACTGTATTAATAACTCCCTGCACTGTATTAATAACTCCCTGCACTGTATTTATAACTCCCTGCACTGTATTAATAACTCCCTGCACTGTATTTATAACTCCCTGCACTGTATTAATAACTCCCTGCACTGTATTAATAACTCCCTACACTGTATTAATAACTCCCTGCACTGTATTAATAACTCCCTACACTGTATTTATAACTCCCTGCACTGTATTAATAACTCCCTGCAATGTATTAATAACTCCCTGCACTGTATTAATAACTCCCTGCAATGTATTAATAACTCCCTGCACTGTATTAATAACTCCCTGCACTGTATTTATAACTCCCTGCACTGTATTAATAACTCCCTGCAATGTATTAATAACTCCCTGCAATGTATTAATAACTCCCTGCACTGTATTTATAACTCACTGCACTGTGTTAATAACTCCCTGCACTGTGTTAATAACTCCCTACACTGTATTAATAACTCCCTGCACCGTATTAATAACTCCCTGCACTGTATTAATAACTCAGTGCACCATATTAATAACTCACGGCACCATATTAATAACTCCCTGCACTGTATTAATAACTCACGGCACCATATTAATAACTCCCTGCACTGTATTAATAACTCCCTGCACTGTATTAATAACTCCCTGCAATGTATTAATAACTCCCTGCACTGTATTAATAACTCCCTGCACTGTATTAATAACTCCCTGCACTGTATTAATAACTGCCTGTATTGTCACTAACTCCCTGCACTGTAACTCCCTGCACTCTGCTAGTTTCCCGGCCTGGCTCAGTTATTTGTGTCCATTGGATAAATTAAATGGAAAAGTAATGCACAGCTGGCCCCGCCCCCATATTCCAGGTCAGTTCCATTGTTTTCCTGGGAATTCCTCGGATGCAGATTTCCAGTCTGTGGTGGAATAATGTCCCATTATTGGTAAAGTGAATAGAGAGGGGGGAGCTGTGGTCTCATTACTCACACAAAGGGTTAACAGGAGTGACCCAGTTCTCTGCCCTCATTAATCTATAAACAGAACCAGTCATGGGGAGAACAGGCCGACCCTATTCCAGCACATTAGGACTGAGCGTCAGCTCCTGGGGCCAAATCCATCTGCTCTAACTTGCACCCGGGGTGGGGCAGTCGCAGGGAGTTGCCCATTTCATGCCCAACAAGTACAGAGATCTCTCTGGCCCAATTCTGCCCGTCTTTAACCCTTTAGCTGATATTGCAGCTTAAGTGCAGGCCTGCAATAGTGCATAATAGTGCATAATAGCGTATAGTAATGCATAATAGTGCATAATAGTGCATAAAAGTGCATAGTAGCATATAGTAGTGCATAATAGTGCATAATAGTACATAATAGTATATAATAGTGCATAGTAGTGCATAATAGTGCATAATAGTGCATAATAGCGTATAGTAGTGTATAATAGTGCATAACAGTGCATAATAGTTGCATAATAGTGCATAATAGTGTATAGTCATGCATAATAGTGCATAATAGCACATAATAGTGCATAATAATGCAATCGCATATAGTAGTGCATAATAGTGCATAACAGTGCATAATAGTGTATGATAGTATATAGTGCATAATAGTGTATAGTAGTGCATAATAGCGCATAATAGTGCATAATAGTGTATAGCAGTGCATAATAGCACATAATAGTGCATAATAGTGTATGATAGTATATAGTGCATAATAGTGCAAGTCCATCAAGTTCAACCCCTCCAAATGAAAACCCAGCCCCATACACACACCCCTCCCTACTGTCACATAAATGATATATCCCCATATCTATACTAACTATAGAGTTTAGTATCACAATAGCCTTTGTATTATGTCTGTCCAAGAAATCATCCAAGTCCCTCTTATAGTCATTAACTGAATCATCACCCGGCAGTGCATTCCCCAACCTCACTGTCCTCACTGTGATGAACCCCCTACTCTGTTCCTTTAAATGAAACTTCTTTTCCTCTAGTCTGAAGGGGAGGCCTCTGGTACGTGATTCTCTTTATGGGTAAAAAGGTCCCCTGCTATTTGTCTATAATGTCCTCTAATGTACTTGTAAAGTCTAATCATGTCCCCTCACAAGCGCCTTTTTTCCCCCAGAGAAAACAACCCCAACCTTGTCAGTCTCCCCTCATAATTTAACTCTTCCCTCCCTCTAACCAGTTTAGTTGCACTTAGTCTCTGCACTCTCTCCAGCTCATTTATATCCCTCTTAAGGACTGGAGTCCAAAACTGCCCCCATACTCCAGATGAGGCCTCACCAGGGACCTATAAAGAGACACAATTATGTTTCATCCCTTGAGTTAATGCCCTTTTTTATACAAGAACTTTATTTGCTTTAGTAGCCACAGAATGACACTGCCCAGAATTAGACAACTTGTTATCTACAAAGACCCCAAGATCCTTCTCATTTAAGGAAACTCCCAACACACTGCCATTTAGTGTATAACTTGCATTTATATTATTTTTGCCAAAGTGCATAACCTGCATTTATCAACATTGAAGCTCATTTTCCAGTTTGCTGCCCAGTTTTCCAGTTTAGACAAATCACTGTGCAAAGTGGCAGCATCCTGCATGGAACCTATAGTTCTGCACAATTTAGTCTCATCTGCAAAAATAGAAACAGTACTTTCAATGGCCACCTCCAGGTCATTAATAAACAAGTTGAAAAGCAAGGGACCTAGTACAGAGCCCTGCGGTACTCCACTAACAACACTGGTCCAATTAGAAAATGTTCCATTTACCACCACTCTTTGTAGTCTATCTTTTAGCCAGTTCTCTATCCAGGTACAAATACTATGTTCCAGGCCAACATTCCTTCATTTAACCAGTAACCTTCTGTGTGACACTGTATCAAATGCTTTAGCAAAGTCTAAGTAAATCACATCCACTGCCATCCCAGAATCAAGGTCTCTACTTACCTTCTCATAAAAAGAAGTTAAGTTAGTCTGGCAAGATCTATTACACATAAAACCATGCTGGAGCACAATCATAGTATTATGATTTGCTATGAAGTCCAGTATCTTATCCTTTAATAACCCTTCAAAAAGCTTTCCTACCACTGATGTCAGACTAACTGGCCTATAGTTTTGAGGCTGAGAAGGGGATCCTTCTTTGAATAGAGGCACCACATTAGCAATTCGCCAGTTTCTCGGCACTATGCCAGACCTAAATGAATCCTGAAAAATTAAGTGAAGAGGTTTGGCAATCACAGAGCTAAGCTCGCTAAGTACCCTGGGATGAATACCATCTGGCCCTGGACCTTTGTTAATCTTAAAGGAACAGTAACACCAAAAACTGAAAGTGTTTTAAAGTAATGAAAATATCATGTAGTGTTGCCCTGCACTGGTAAAACTGATCTGTTTGCTTCAGAAACACTACTATAGTTCATATAAACAAGCTGCTGAGTAGCAATGGCAGAAATTGAAAAACAGCTAAATGGCACAGGCGAAATAATGGATAACAGATAACATTATGTTCTACAGAGCTTATCTGCTACTATCTGCTGTGTAACCTGAGCCTTTTCTCCTTTGAACAGCTGCCCCCATGGCTACACAGCAGCTTATTTATATAAACAATAGTAGTGTTTCTGAAGCAAACACAGGAGTTTTACTAGTGCAGAGCAACACTGCATTATATTTTTATTACTTTAAAACAATTAAAGTTTTTTGATGTTACTGGTCCTTTAACATGTTCTAGTCTCTTTTGAATTTCTTCATGTGTGAACCATGCATCATTAGTTGTATTACTAGAATTGGGACTGTTAAGAAGGAAAACTTCACTTACTGATTCCTCATTTGTGTAGACAGATGAAAAATATGAGTTCAGAATCTGCGCTTTTATTTTGTTTTCATCAACCAGCTGACCCCCCTCTGATAGTAAGGGTCCCACCCCTTCCTGCTTCATTTTTTTACTATTAACATATTTAAAAAATAATTTTGGATTTTTTTTACTGCTTGCTGCAATATCCTTTTCTATAGCAATTTTAGCTTGCCTTATAGCTTCTTTGCATGATTTATTGGCCTCCTTGTACCTTATAAATGATTCGGCTGTACCAGCTAACTTGAAAGCCTTAAAAGCAGGTCTTTTCTTACCCACCTCAACACCAACTCTTCTATTGAACCAAAAAGGTTTTGCTTTGCAACGACGTTCCTTGCTTACAAGTGGAATATACTGACAAGTAGATTTATTATAAAGACTTCCCATTTTTGTTCTGTGTTTAACCCTGAGAAAAGCATTTCCCACTTAATATGTTGCAGAGATGCCCTTATACTGTCACAGTTTGCACGTCTGAAATTTAGTGTTTTAGTTACTCCCTTATAGAATTGCTTCTGCAACAGAATCTCAAAGGAGACCATGTTATGATCACTATTCCCTAAATGCTCACCCACACAAATGTTAGAGATGAGTTCAGTATTGTTAGTTATTACAGGTCCAAAAGAGAGTTATTCCTAGTAGGTTCTTGAACGAGCTGGAATAAAAAGTTGTCATTCAGCATATTTACAAACCTACTAGCTTTTTCTGTCTTAGCAACCCCATTACCCCAGTCAATGTCTGGATAATTGAAGTCACCCATAGCAACAACTTGACCCAGCTGTGAAGCCGCTTTTATCTGCAAGAGTAGCTGGGCTTCATACTCGACACTTATACCAGGTGGTTTATAACATACACCAATGAGAATTCTTTTTGTTACCTTTTGTCCAGTCAAAATCTCTACCCAGAGGGATTCTACACCCTCACCAGTGGCAGCTATTGTTATTTCTTTAGCGCATGGCTTTAATTCAGGCTTTACATACAAACACACTCCTCCACCCGCTATTTAATCCCTCTGTCCCTCCTAAAAAGGGTGTAACCATTTAAATTCCCAATCCAGTCACATGTTTCATCCCACCAGGTCTCAGTGATACCAATTATATCATAATGTTTAGAGCAATTAATTCCAGGTCTCCCATTTTACCTGACAAACTCCGTGCATTTGCAGCATACAGCCGAGGTTACTACTTTTACTTGTGAAATTTACATTACTTAGTGAAGAATTATACGTTAAGTTAGTATTAAGTGTGTACTGGGGAACATACTGGGGGACATACTGGGGGACATACTGGGCAATATAGTGGAGAGAGAGTAATTGTACAGGTTTCTATTGGCAGTCAGTTATATATTAGTGTTGCCCATGACAGGAGCAGTGTCGGTGAAAGTGATAGTGAACAGACCTAGTGTACAAGTGAGGAGAGGAGGGAGTGTTCTGCTTCCGTGTTCATTTCGTACAACTGCTGCTCTCAACAGACTCAACATCATCTGGACTGTGTCCCCCCTGCTTCAGCCCCAACTCCCACTGCAGGTGGGTATCATGGGAAGGCGGGCATTATGGGAAGTTGGGTATCATGGGAAGAAGGGAATTATGGGAAGAAGGGAATTATGGGAAGGCGGGTTTCATTGGAAGAAGAGTATTAGGGGGAGGAAGGTATCATGGGAAGAAGGGTATTCTGGAAAGTTGGGTATCATGGGAAGGCAGGTGTCATGGAAAGAAGGGCATTATGGGAAGGTGGGTATCATGAGAAGGTGGGTATCGTGGGAAGGCAGGCATCATGGGAAGAAAGGTATCATAGGAAGGAAGGTATCATGGGAAGAAGGGTATTATGGGAAGTTGGGTATCATGGGAAGACGGGCATCATGGGAAGAAAGGTATCATGGGAAGACGGGCATCATGGGAAGAAAGGTATCATGGGAAGACGGGCATCATGGGAAGAAAGGTATCATGGGAAGACGGGCATCATGGGAAGAAAGGTATCATGGGAAGGAAGGTATCATGGTAATGCAGGTATCATGGGAAGAAGGGTATTATGGGAATTTTGGTCTCATGGGAAGGCGGGCATCATGGGGAGGCAGGTATCATGAGAAGAAGAGTATCATGGGAAGGCGGGTATTATGGGAAGGCAGATATCATGGGAAGGTGGGCATCATGGGAAGGTGGGCATCATGGGAAGGAAGGTATCATGGGAAGGTGGGTATCATTGGAAGGTGGGTATCATTGGAAGGTAGGTATCAGGGGAAGAAGGGTATTATGGGAAGGTGAGTACTATGAGCGATGTGCATGAGAGGAGCATGAAATGAGGGGTCGTTGTCCCAAGCAGCAGTTTTCGAGCATTTTGAATTTCTGTGACTGTTGCAGGTGATCTCCTATGAGCAGGGGCAGATAGTGGAAAGTGTGAGCGAGTACACGGGGCGAGTCCAGTTTGCTTTCCACCCAACCACAGACGCAAGTATTCTCATCAACCAATCCCGCAGCTCAGACACCGGCACCTACCACTGTACAGTCATAAACCCCCCCGATGGGGCCACCCCCAACATTGGGCTGGTGGGACTCACGGTTCTTGGTGAGTAGGGGCAGCGCTGGGGCAAGGGAAGGGCCACTGGTTGCCTGGAGGTGGTGCAATCAAGGTCTAGAAATGGGTAAAGAGAACGAGTCTACTAATGAGTCTACTTGCACCCATGGTCTCCACATGTGGGTGCCCTATAATGCCCATGCGTTGGCAGGGGTGCACCACAAATTAACATCAGACTGATTCTACCCTGCAGTTGAACCATCAAGACCAGTGTGTTCCAGTGAAGGGAGAGAAGAAGAAGGTGGCAGTGTCCGACTCCGCTGCTCCATACGGGAAGGGGTCCCAGCACCCAGTATCCTATGGGAGAAAATCCCGGGAGAGGGCCCAGCGCTGATCACAAGCCAAGAGGGTAATTCCTTTTTTCTACATCAAACTACTACATGTTCCCCATGTCTGTACCAACTGCCCCACCGGACATGTAGTTATTTACTCATCACCTTACAGACACAAAGGACCAAGTTACTCATGTTTGGGTTTACTCTGTACAACAGGGAATGTTCCCCATGTAACAACCTCTAACGAAGGACAGAAAATCAAAATCCTGCCTCTAGTTGGCAGCAGGGGTTAATGAGGGGGTGTTAGAGCCCAGGGATAGAATATCCAGCACAGCAAATAAGAATGAACCCCTCAAATCTCACCCCGATTTTTCCTAAAGTTGGGCTCCCATGAGTATCTAGAGACATTTTACCCAAATCCTACTGTGACTGCCTGGGCTTGAGGATGTAACCCCAGCACTGGCTGAGCTCTAACACCCCATAGAATAAAATAGAGTACTGAGCAGTCAGTACCATTCTGACCATGTGACACATTCATACTCCCCTCCCCTCCCTTGTAGGCGGGGCTACTCAACTCCCACCCGGCAGTTTGTTTGGGCACAGGTTTTTAGACTGACAGTTTGAGGGCCGGTGGGTGTGTCGGACATTCAGTCATAGTTCTGGGAATATGTAATTCAGCAAATAAATATCAGCCCCAAAATCTCATCCTAATTAACCATCAAGTTGATCACTAATTTGTATGTGGGAGACAGAGGAATTGTTCTCCCCAAATCTTACCCCAAATGGCCTTGATGGGACCCCAACAATGGGCCTCACAAAGGGGTCACCCCACAAATTCAGGACCAAGGAGAGTTTCATTCACCAGCCCCCCTACAAGCTGCCTCACCCCAAATTGGAGGCATGTGTGACTGGTCAATGGGGGACCTCTGCTTTGTAGGGGCTTCACTTTGGGAAGGACAGGGAACTAATGGAGGTCTCTAATGGAGAGATGGGGGGTAGGGCAGATGGAGCAGGTACAAGAGATGGCGCATGCAGAGGCAGTAGTGCTGTTGTAATGACACACATAATATGGCAGGAACCCCCAAACTAGATGAAACAGAACTAATGCCCAGGACCGTTATTGCTAATCAGAATGGATTGTGTTTATGGGGTGCAGGGAGTTGTCAGTTCCTCCATATTAGGGAGAGTGCGGGGCAAGGGTTATTAATGAAGTGATTTTATTACATTCAGGGGATCTTCAGGGCTCAGTTACCCTTAATAATGTCACCCCCCGGGCCTCGGGTCTCTATCGTTGCACCGTCTCCAACCAACTGGGCTCTCAGACCTGCACCATTGAGCTGCACATTCAAGTTGGTATGTCATGTTCCCTTACTAATGAATCCTGACTGTCCTTACAGTAAAGAACCCCTTCCTATGCTGATGGTGAGATCTCCTTTCCTCCCCACCAATGAATCACTCATTCCCCTCTCTTGGTAGGGAATCCCATAACCTGACTGCCCTTACAGTAAAGAACCCCTTCCTATGCTGATGGTGAGATCTCCTTTCCTCCCCACCAATGAATCACTCATTCCCCTCTCTTGGTAGGGAATCCCATAACCTGACTGTCCTTACAGTAAAGAACCCCTTCCTATGCTGATGGTGAGATCTCCTTTCCTCCCCACCAATGAATCACTCATTCCCCCTCTCTTGGTAGGGAATCCCATAGCCTGACTGTCCTTACAGTAAAGAACCCCTTCCTATACTGATGGTGAGATCTCCTTTCCTCCCCACCAATGAATCAATCATTCTCCCTCTCTTGGTAGGGAATCCCATAACCTGACTGCCCTTACAGTAAAGAACCCCTTCCTATACTGATGGTGAGATCTCCTTTCCTCCCCACCAATGAATCAATCATTCTCCCTCTCTTGGTAGGGAATCCCATAACCTGACTGTCCTTACAGTAAAGAACCCCCTTCCTATACTGATGATGAGATCTCCTTTCCTCCCCACCAATGAATCACTCATTCCCCCTCTCTTGGTAGGGAATCCCATAGCCTGACTATACAGCAAGGAAATCCTTGTTATTAATATAATGTGACTATCCTGCTTTCCTTTGTGTTGCAGCTGTACTCAGCATGGTGGGTGTAATTGTTGGAGTTGCCATAGCACTAATCATGGGAGTTGTACTTCTCGCTCTCTTTGCAATAGTCCTGCACCTCCACCAGCAGAGCCGAGGGATTTGGGAAGAGCGAGAGCAGAGAAGCTGCAAGTAAGTGACACAAATCTTCCTGTCGTGTCTCTAATAAAATGTTTCAGTCAATTTCCAATTGTTCTTCTGCCGACAGGGTCCAGGGGAGACGGGAAGAGCCAGAAATGGAAGGGGCCAAGTAAGTAGCAAATAGGGGCCGGGACGGTGATTGATGGGCTGAAAAGTTCATGCCCTAAATATGTTGAGTATAAAGCAAAGATAATACAGGGGGGAAACAGTAAACACTGAGTCTCAGGGAAATATGGTGGGACGGTGATTTCGGGAAATCCTGGAGGAATATGGTGGGACGGTGATTTCGGGAAATACTGGAGGAATATGGTGGGACGGTGACTACTGGTGGGCCACTAGTTTAGGTGAGGAGATTGAGGTCCTGATTCAATGCTCCCCCAGTCTGGTCTCTGTGGTTCCATATAGTTCTGTCTCACACATTGGCACAAATAGGGGCTGTCACGGTGTCTGTCTCTTTGCAGGATGAACACGGTCTCTCCAGAGTGCAATGTCGTTCAATTGAGTAGAGTCATTAAGCCCATGTGGCTGCTGAGCCACCAGACTAGTGAAGCCCCTCGTCACCTCCTGTATGAGCAGCGGCCAACACATAGAGGAGCAGCACTTGGGTCTGTGGGGGGCAAAGGGGAGGAGTCTGTGTCAGAGAGTGAAGAGGAAGATGTTTGGGGCAGAAGTAACAGCGACCCCAGCAGAGACCCTCCACCAGAACTCAGTGTCTCCTACTCTTCCACTAACTCCGGCTTCCTTGTGTAATGATAATAAAGGATTTGTAATGAGTAAACTTGTAATTAGTCTAAAGCCCGCCCCTGAGAGGAGCCACACACAAGTCATTCACTCACCTTGTTCTTCTTCATAAATGAACTGATGGGGAAAAGGAAATCATGGGGCCCCATATAACAACATTTCCTGGACCCTGTCCCTCACTGAGGGCCCCACCCCAGGTCTGGAGAGAGGCCGGGGCACAGTGATACAGGTGTGGGAGGGGTCGGGGCACAGTGATACAGGTGTGGGAGGGGTCGGGGGCACAGTGATACAGGTGTGGGAGGGGTCAGGGGCACAGTGATACAGGTGTGGGAGGGGTTGAGGCACAGTGATACAGGTGTGGGAGGGATCGGGGCCCAGTGATACAGGTGTGGGAGGGGTCGGGGGCCCAGTGATACAGGTGTGGGAGGGGGAGGGGGTACAGTGATACAGGTGTGGGAGGGGTTGGGGGCCTAGTGATACAGGTGTGGGAGGGGGAGGGGGCACAGTGATACAAGTGTGGGAGGGGTCGGGGGCACAGTGATACAGGTGTGGGAGGGGCTGGGGGCACAGTGATACCGTTGTGGGAGGGGTCGGGGGCCTAGTGATACAGGTGTGGGAGGGGTCGGGGGCCCAGTGATACAGATGTGGGAGGGGGCCCAGTGATACAGGTGGGGGAGGGGGAGGGGGCACAGTGATACAGGTGTGGGAGGGGTCGGGGCACAGTGATACAGGTGTGGGAGGGGTCGGGAACCTAGTGATACAGGTGTGGGAGGGGTCGGGGGCACAGTGATACAGGTGTGGGAGGGGTCGGGGGCACAATGATACAGGTGTGGGAGGGGTCGGGTACAGTGATACAGGTGTGGGAGGGGTCGGGGGCACAGTGATACAGGTGTGGGAGGGGGAGGGGGGCACAGTGATACAGGGGAGGTGCCACTAGAATGATCATAAAGGAAGTAAAGTCAGTTCCTCCTATCAAAACAGCAGCTGGAGGGGGAGGAGGTGTTCCTGCTCTTTGTCCCGCCCCAAGGGAGGTGTCAGCAGCCAATGGGAGTGATTGAGGAAAGTCAGAGTCTAATCACAACTCCCAGCACCCCTCAGGCCAGGGGTTAGGACTTCTCCTCAGATTTCTACCTTTAAGGGACACATTGGGTGCTGATTGGCTCAGTCAGTTCTAGGTTGGGGTCATTACCTGCTGACTGGGCACAATGAGGAATCTCTGGAGGGTTGAGATGATTTGCAGCACAATGTGCCTCATACCTGGATTCACACGAGTCATTAGGAATTAAATGGCGCATTCGGCATTAACTTTCCAACCCACAATCACCTGTCTGTCTATAGATATAGTGGATAATGTACCCCCTACTGTAATTTATAAGGATATTATAAGTCTCCGAGGAGTTATGTGACCATATAAAGGCACAAGGCTGCAGTTCTGAGTTATACAGGGAACTCTGAGTATCACTCATGTATTATAAGGGATAATGTACCCCCTACTGTAAATGATAAGGATATTAGAAGTCACTGAGGGGTTGTTCTGTGACCATATAAAGGCACAAGGCTGCAGGCTGAGTTATACAGGGAACTCTGAGTATCACTCATGTATTATAAGGGATAATGTACCCCCTACTGTAAATGATAAGGATATTAGAAGTCACTGAGGGGTTGTTCTGTGACCATATAAAGGCACAAGGCTGCAGGCTGAGTTATACAGGGAACTCTGAGTATCACTCATGTATTATAAGGGATAATGAACCCCCTACTGTAAATGATAAGGATATTAGAAGTCACTGAGGGGTTGTTCTGTGACCATATAAAGGCACAAGGCTGCAGGCTGAGTTATACAGGGAACTCTGAGTATCACTCATGTATTATAAGGGATAATGTACCCCCTACTGTAAATGATAAGGATATTAGAAGTCACAAGGAGTGACCATATAAGAGCACGAGGCTGCAGGGCGAGTGATTTTATACAGGTCACATAACTCCCAGATGACTTCTGATATCTTTATAAATAACAGTAGGGGGTACATTATCCATTATAATCTACATTTTGTGGGGGGGTCGGAGTCGAAATTCTGGTCGCCGGTGTCAAATTCTAACGCGTTGCGTCACATTCGGCGGCCTGAGGCTCCTGTTATAAATGGTTCTGACATGAGAACGCGCTGTTTATAAGGATCTTATTTATAGTCCCATAGGGAAATGAGTGTAGATTATAAACAGATAAATGGAGACGTAGCCCATCAGTAGAACATTGGGAAGGTAACAGAACAACTCCCTGACACCTGCGTCGCTAACAATGCCCCCATGTCCCCACCTAGTGGTACATATAAGAATATCAGTCAATAGTAAAACCACCAAGTCCCACTGCTACTCCTCCAGTTCTATTGAGCAGGAGAAAGAAGATCTTATCTGAAAGCAGAATCAGTAAATAACGGGCAGACTTTCTTACTCTTGTGCCACAAACAAATGAACAATTGGTACAATCAGATCTATCAGGTCTATGGGCACATTTACTATTGTGTATTGTGACTGTACTTGGCGCTGTTTGGCCATTTGTATTTCAGTCTCTCAATAAAAGGTGATGTTTGGGCCTGAAAACAAAGGCAAGTGATGTAAAGAAACAACATGAAATTGTCCCTAATGTACTACAAGCTGCTGCTGCTCCAAGTGGCCCATTTATTAAAGACTGCCCACTACTGGCCTCTTCCATTGCTACACTGGCCTCTTCCATTGCTACACTGGCCTCTTCCATTGCTTCACTGGCCTCTTCCATTGCTACACTGGCCTCTTCCATTGCTACACTGGACTCTTCCATTGCTACACTGGCCTCTTCCATTGCTACACTGGCCTCTTCCATTGCTACACTGGCCTCTTCCATTGCTACACTGGCCTCTTCCATTGCTACACTGGAGTCTTCCATTGCTACACTGGCCTCTTCCATTGCTACACTGGACTCTTCCATTGCTACACTGGCCTCTTCCATTGCTACACTGGACTCTTCCATTGCTACACTGGCCTCTTCCATTGCTACACTGGCCTCTTCCATTGCTACACTGGCCTCTTCCATTGCTACACTGGAGTCTTCCATTGCTACACTGGACTCTTCCATTGCTACACTGGACTCTTCCATTGCTACACTGGCCTCTTCCATTGCTACACTGGCCTCTTCCATTGCTTCACTGGCCTCTTCCATTGCTACACTGGCCTCTTCCATTGCTACACTGGACTCTTCCATTGCTACACTGGACTCTTCCATTGCTACACTGGCCTCTTCCATTGCTACACTGGACTCTTCCATTGCTACACTGGACTCTTCCATTGCTACACTGGCCTCTTCCATTGCTACACTGGCCTCTTCCATTGCTTCACTGGCCTCTTCCATTGCTTCACTGGCCTCTTCCATTGCTACACTGGCCTCTTCCATTGCTTCACTGGCCTCTTCCACCTCCATTCTGGATCCAACATCATCAGAAGTAACAGAACAAATTCCTCCTTGTCCTTCAAGCCTGAACTAAAGAACGGAGTGTTTGTCTCTGATAATCATTATTTGAGTAGGAGCCATCGCTCTGGCTACAACAGTCAGATAAATTTAAGTTCTAGTGGCATCAGACTTGTCATCTTTAAGTCCAGACTTAGTGAGGTGATGAGATAAATTTGACTTACCCTGCTGCTCTAGTGGTGGGGTGGGGACGCCCGTCATGCAGCTCCCTAAGGGCGCGCACCTCCTCGCTATTTAAAGGCGCAGGCGCACTGAGCACACAATGGCGCCAAATTTGAAAACTATAAAAGGCTTATTAAAGCCACAGGACCTTGCCCATGATAGGATCTTGTTCCTGGTGCTTTGTGAGCTTCTGTATTTAGTATTCTGATTCTGGTTTTGACCCCTGCCTGGCTATTGACTATCCTGACCCTTGTCTGAATATCGACGACCCCTTTTACTGAACTCTCTTGTCTGATTGATTACCCAGTTTTGACCCTTGCCTGCCTGATTACGATTGACTACTGCCTGCCTCGACCCCGCCTGTTCTGACAATGATTCTGTTTCCTGTTTTGTACCGTGACCCTCGGCCTAAAGACTCTCACTAACAGTCGTGCCCCCCTGTCTATCCAGAACCTCTAGCCTTGCACCTCTCCTTTAAGTCCTGGTGACATCCAAGTAGCTGAGGCTCCTCCCGAGGCCAGAGGTGGTCACACTACAGGTGAAGCACGAGCCCAGACCAGGGTGCCTGGTGTTTGTTCCGGTGTTGGGTGCGACCGTGACAGGTGAGTTATACGGGCAGGTGAGCTATACGGGCAGGTGAGCTATACGGGCAGGTGGGCTTTACTGGCAGGTGAGCTATACGGGCAGGTGGGCTATACGGGCAGGAGAGCTATACGGGCAGGTGAGCTATATGGGCAGGTGGGCTTTACAGGCAGGTGAGCTATATGGGCAGGTGGGCTATACGGGCAGGAGAGCTATATGGGCAGGTGGGCTATACAGGCAGGAGAGCTATATGGGCAGGTGGGCTTTATAGGCAGGTGGGCTATACGGGCAGGTGAGTTATACAGACAGGTGGGTTATACAGACAGGTGAGTTATACAGACAGGTGGGTTATACAGACAGGTGAGCTATACAGACAGGTGGGTTTTACAGACAGGAGAGTTATACAGACAGGTGGGTTATACAGACAGGTGAGTTATACAGACAGGTGGGTTATACAGACAGGTGAGCTATACAGACAGGTGGGTTATACAGACAGGTGGGTTATACAGACAGGTGGGTTTTACAGACAGGAGAGTTATACAGACAGGTGGGTTATACAGACAGGTGAGTTATACAGACAGGAGAGTTATACAGACAGGTGGGTTATACAGACAGGTGGGTTATACAGACAGGTGGGTTATACAGACAGGTGGGTTTTACAGACAGGAGAGTTATACAGACAGGTGAGCTATATAGACAGGTGGGTTTTACAGACAGGAGAGTTATACAGACAGGTGGGTTATACAGACAGGAGAGTTATACAGACAGGTGGGTTATACAGACAGGTGAGCTATACAGACAGGTGGGTTTTACAGACAGGAGAGTTATACAGACAGGTGGGTTATACAGACAGGTGAGTTATACAGACACCAGACAGGTGAGTTATACAGACAGGTGGGTTATACAGACAGATGAGGAAGAATCCAATCAATAGATGTTCCCAATACATAAAGCTTTGCAAAGATACTGCCCCCCTATAGTCACCCCAACATGCTACCTGTTACAGAAACTCCCAGGCCAGGGCACAATATAACTTTCATGAGGCGACTGAGTACGACGTTTGGTGATAGAAGGGGCAAAATGTCTTATTCCCTTTGCCAACCCACCATGGGGCAAAAACATGAGGGGGGGGGGTGTTGAAAGGCATTTAGTGGTGGTCCCATTGTTCCTGGAGTGTCATGACTTGTCCCCCCATTGTTGTTGTGCCGGGCTGATTAGTGATAGAGCTGAAGTGTGTGAGACGTGAGCCCAGGGTAACTGAACCCCCAGATTCTCTCTCTCTCTCTCTGTATATATATTACTGATTAGCCCCACACTGACATTCTGTACTGACATTTAGTTTCCTTAAATGAGAAGGATCTTGGGCTCTTTGTAGATAACAAGTTGTCTAATTCTGGGCAGTGTCATTCTGTGGCTACTAAAGCAAATAAAGTTCTTGTATAAAAAAGGGCATTAACTCAAGGGATGAAACATAATTGTGTCTCTTTATAGGTCCCTGGTGAGGCCTCATCTGGAGTATGGGGGCAGTTTTGGACTCCAGTCCTTAAGAGGGATATAAATGAGCTGGAGAGAGTGCAGAGACTAAGTGCAACTAAACTGGTTAGAGGGAGGGAAGAGTTAAATTATGAGGGGAGACTGACAAGGTTGGGGTTGTTTTCTCTGGGGGAAAAAAGGCGCTTGTGAGGGGACATGATTAGACTTTACAAGTACATTAGAGGACATTATAGACAAATAGCAGGGGACCTTTTTACCCATAAAGAGAATCACGTACCAGAGGCCTCCCCTTCAGACTAGAGGAAAAGAAGTTTCATTTAAAGGAACAGAGTAGGGGGTTCATCACAGTGAGGACAGTGAGGTTGGGGAATGCACTGCCGGGTGATGATTCAGTTAATGACTATAAGAGGGACTTGGATGATTTCTTGGACAGACATAATACAAAGGCTATTGTGATACTAAACTCTATAGTTAGTATAGATATGGGGATATATCATTTATGTGACAGTAGGGAGGGGTGTGTGTATGGGGCTGGGTTTCATTTGGAGGGGTTGGACTTGATGGACTTTGTCTTTTTTCAACCAGATTTAACTATGTAACTATATAACTGTGTGACTGTGTAACTATATAACTGTGTAACTATGTAACTGTGTAACTATGTAACTATATAACTGTGTGACTATATAACTATGTAACTGTGTAACTATGTAACTGTGTAACTATATAACTGTGTAACTATATAACTGTGTAACTATATAACTGTGTGACTATGTAACTGTGTAACTATATAACTGTGTGACTATATAACTGTGTAACTATGTAACTATGTAACTATATAACTGTGTAACTATGTAACTGTGTAACTATATAACTGTGTAACTGTGTAACTGTGTAACTATATAACTGTGTGACTATATAACTGTGTAACTATGTAACTGTGTAACTATATAACTGTGTAACTATGTAACTGTGTAACTATATAACTGTGTAACTATATAACTGTGTAACTATATAACTGTGTAACTATGTAACTGTGTAACT
The DNA here is from genome assembly GCA_038501925.1 of Xenopus petersii. NCBI lineage: Eukaryota > Metazoa > Chordata > Amphibia > Anura > Pipidae > Xenopus > Xenopus petersii. The sequence continues at coordinate 215,733 of CM076688.1, forward strand.
ATATAACTGTGTAACTATATAACTGTGTAACTATATAACTGTGTAACTGTGTAACTGTGTAACTATATAACTGTGTGACTATATAACTGTGTAACTATGTAACTGTGTAACTATATAACTGTGTAACTATGTAACTGTGTAACTATATAACTGTGTAACTATATAACTGTGTAACTATATAACTGTGTAACTATATAACTGTGTGACTATGTAACTGTGTAACTATATAACTGTGTAACTATGTAACTGTGTAACTGTGTAACTATGTAACTGTGTAACTATATAACTGTGTAACTATATAACTGTGTGACTATGTAACTATGTAACTATATAACTGTGTAACTATATAACTGTGTAACTATATAACTGTGTAACTATATAACTGTGTGACTATATAACTGTGTAACTATGTAACTGTGTAACTATATAACTGTGTAACTATGTAACTGTGTAACTATATAACTGTGTAACTATATAACTGTGTAACTATATAACTGTGTGACTATGTAACTGTGTAACTATATAACTGTGTGACTATATAACTGTGTAACTATGTAACTATGTAACTATATAACTGTGTAACTATATAACTGTGTAACTATATAACTGTGTGACTATGTAACTGTGTAACTATATAACTGTGTGACTATATAACTGTGTAACTATGTAACTATGTAACTATATAACTGTGTAACTATATAACTGTGTAACTATATAACTGTGTAACTATGTAACTGTGTAACTATATAACTGTGTAACTATATAACTGTGTAACTATATAACTGTGTAACTATATAACTGTGTGACTATATAACTGTGTAACCATGTAACTGTGTAACTATGTAACTATGTAACTATATAACTGTGTAACTATGTAACTGTGTAACTATGTAACTGTGTAACTATATAACTGTGTAACTATATAACTGTGTAACTATGTAACTGTGTAACTATATAACTGTGTGACTATGTAACTGTGTAACTATGTAACTGTGTAACTATATAACTGTGTAACTATATAACTGTGTAACTATATAACTGTGTGACTATGTAACTGTGTAACTATATAACTGTGTGACTATATAACTGTGTAACTATGTAATTATGTAACTATATAACTGTGTAACTATGTAACTGTGTAACTATGTAACTGTGTAACTATGTAACTGTGTAACTATATAACTATGTAACTATATAACTGTGTAACTATGTAACTGTGTAACTATATAACTGTGTGACTATGTAACTGTGTAACTATATAACTGTGTGACTATATAACTGTGTAACTGTGTAACTATATAACTGTGTAACTATATAACTGTGTAACTATATAACTGTGTAACTATATAACTGTGTAACTGTGTAACTGTGTAACTGTGTAACTATATAACTGTGTAACTATGAAACTGTGTAACTATATAACTGTGTAACTATGTAACTGTGTAACTATATAACTGTGTAACTGTGTAACTGTGTAACTGTGTAACTGTGTAACTGTGTAACTATATAACTGTGTGACTATGTAACTGTGTAACTATGTAACTGTGTAACTATATAACTGTGTAACTATATAACTGTGTAACTATATAACTGTGTGACTATGTAACTGTGTAACTATATAACTGTGTGACTATATAACTGTGTAACTATGTAATTATGTAACTATATAACTGTGTAACTATGTAACTGTGTAACTATGTAACTGTGTAACTATGTAACTGTGTAACTATATAACTATGTAACTATATAACTGTGTAACTATGTAACTGTGTAACTATATAACTGTGTGACTATGTAACTGTGTAACTATATAACTGTGTGACTATATAACTGTGTAACTGTGTAACTATATAACTGTGTAACTATATAACTGTGTAACTATATAACTGTGTAACTATATAACTGTGTAACTGTGTAACTGTGTAACTGTGTAACTATATAACTGTGTAACTATGAAACTGTGTAACTATATAACTGTGTAACTATGTAACTGTGTAACTATATAACTGTGTAACTGTGTAACTGTGTAACTGTGTAACTGTGTAACTGTGTAACTATATAACTGTGTAACTATATAACTGTGTAACTATATAACTGTGTAACTATGTAACTGTGTAACTATATAACTGTGTAACTATGTAACTGTGTAACTATATAACTGTGTAACTATGTAACTGTGTAACTGTATAACTGTGTAACTATATAACTGTGTAACTATGTAACTGTGTAACTATGTAACTGTGTAACTATATAACTGTGTAACTATATAACTGTGTAACTATATAACTGTGTAACTGTGTAACTATGTAACTGTGTAACTATATAACTGTGTAACTGTGTAACTATATAACTGTGTAACTATGAAACTGTGTTACTATATAACTGTGTAACTATGTAACTGTGTGACTATATAACTGTATGACTGTGTAACTATGTAACTGTGTAACTATATAACTGTGTAACTATATAACTGTGTAACTATGTAACTGTGTAACTATGTAACTATATAACCGTGTAACTGTGTGACGGTGTAACTATGTAACTGTGTAACTATGTAACTGTGTAACTATATAACTGTGTAACTATGTAACTGTGTGACTATATAACTGTGTGACTGTGTAACTATATAACTGTGTAACTATATAACTATGTAACTGTGTAACTATGTAACTGTGTAACTATATAACTGTGTAACTATGTAACTGTGTGACTATATAACTGTGTAACTGTGTAACTATGTAACTGTGTAACTGTGTGACGGTGTAACTATATAACTGTGTAACTATATAACTGTGTAACTATGTAACTCTATAACTGTGTAACTATGTAACTGTGTAACTATATAACTGTGTGACTATATAACTGTGTGACTGTGTCACTATGTAACTGTGTAACTATATAACTGTGTAACTATATAACTGTGTAACTATGTAACTATATAACCGTGTAACTGTGTGACGGTGTAACTATATAACTGTGTAACTATGTAACTATATAACTGTGTAACTATGAAGCTGTGTAACTATTTAACTGTGTAACTATATAACTGTGTGACTATATAACTGCGTGACTGTGTCACTATGTAACTGTGTAACTATATAACTGTGTAACTATGTAACTATATAACTGTGTGACTATATAACTATGTAACTATATAACTGTGTAACTATGTAACTATGTAACTATATAACTGTGTAACTATGTAACTGTGTAACTATATGACTGTGTAACTATGTAACTGTGTAACTATGTAACTATATAACTGTGTAACTATGTAACTATATAACTGTGTAACTATGTAACTGTGTAACTATATAACAGTGTAACTGTGTAACTATATAACTGTGTAACTATGTAACTGTGTAACTATATAACTGTGTAACTATGTAACTATATAACTGTGTAACTATGTAACTGTGTAACTGTGTAACTATGTAACTATATAACTGTGTAACTGTGTAACTATATAACTGTGTAACTATGTAACTGTGTAACTATGTAACTGTGTAACTATATAACTGTGTGACTATATAACTGTGTGACTGTGTCACTATGTAACTGTGTAACTATATAACTGTGTAACTATGTAACTATATAACTGTGTAACTATGTAACTGTGTAACTATATAACTGTGTAACTATGTAACTGTGTAACTATATAACTGTGTAACTATGTAACTGTGTAACTATATAACTGTGTAACTATGTAACTGTGTAACTATGTAACTGTATAACTATATAACTGTGTAACTATGTAACTATGGAACTATATAACTGTGTAACTATGTAACTATGTAACTGTGTAACTATATGACTGTGTAACTATGTAACTGTGTAACTGTGTAACTATATAACTGTGTAACTATGTAACTGTGTAACTATATAACTGTGTAACTATATAACTGTGTGACTGTGTCACTATATAACTGTGTAACTATATAACTGTGTAACTATGTAACTATATAACTGTGTAACTATATAACTGTGTAACTATGTAACTGTGTAACTATATAACTGTGTAACTGTGTAACTATATAACTGTGTAACTATGTAACTGTGTAACTATATAACTGTGTAACTATATAACTGTGTGACTATATAACTGTGTGACTGTGTCACTATGTAACTGTGTAACTATATAACTGTGTAACTATGTAACTATATAACTGTGTAACTATATAACTGTGTAACTATATAACTGTGTAACTATGTAACTATATAACTGTGTAACTATGTAACTGTGTAACTATATAACTGTGTAACTATGTAACTGTGTAACTATATAACTGTGTAACTATGTAACTATATAACTGTGTGACTATATAACTGTGTAACTGTGTAACTATATAACTGTGTAACTATGTAACTGTGTAACTATGTAACTATGTAACTATATAACTGTGTCACTATGTAACTGTGTAACTATATAACTGTGTAACTATGTAACTGTGTAACTATATAACTATGTAACTGTGTAACTATATAACTGTGTGACTATGTAACTGTGTAACTATATAACTGTGTAACTATGTAACTATGTAACTATATAACTGTGTAACTATGTAACTGTGTAACTATATAACTGTGTAACTATGTAACTGTGTAACTATATAACTGTGTAACTATATAACTGTGTAACTGTGTAACTGTGTAACTGTGTGACTGTATAACTATATAACTGTGTAACTATGTAACTGTGTGACTATATAACTGTGTAACTGTGTAACTATATAACTGTGTAACTATGAAACTGTGTAACTATATAACTGTGTAACTATGTAACTGTGTGACTATATAACTGTGTGACTGTGTAACTATGTAACTGTGTGACTATATAACTGTGTGACTGTGTAACTATGTAACTGTGTAACTATATAACTGTGTAACTGTGTAACTATATAACTGTGTAACTATGTAACTATATAACCGTGTAACTGTGTGACGGTGTAACTATGTAACTGTGTAACTATATAACTGTGTAACTATATAACTGTGTAACTATGTAACTGTGTGACTATATAACTGTGTGACTGTGTAAATATGTAACTGTGTAACTATATAACTGTGTAACTGTGTAACTATGTAACTGTGTAACTGTGTGACGGTGTAACTATGTAACTGTGTAACTGTATAACTATGTAACGGTGTAACTATATAACTGTGTAACTATATAACTGTGTAACTATGTAACTATATAACTGTGTAACTATATAACTGTGTTACTATGTAACTGTGTGACTATATAACTGTGTGACTGTATCACTATGTAACTGTGTACCTATATAACTGTGTAACTATGTAACTGTGTGACTATATAACTGTGTGACTGTGTAACTATGTAACTGTGTAACTATATAACTGTGTAACTATATAACTGTGTAACTATGTAACTATATAACCGTGTAACTGTGTGACGGTGTAACTATATAACTGTGTAACTATATAACTGTGTAACTGTGTAACTGTGTAACTGTGTGACTGTATAACTATATAACTGTGTAACTATGTAACTGTGTGACTATATAACTGTGTAACTGTGTAACTATATAACTGTGTAACTATGAAACTGTGTAACTATATAACTGTGTAACTATGTAACTGTGTGACTATATAACTGTGTGACTGTGTAACTATGTAACTGTGTGACTATATAACTGTGTGACTGTGTAACTATGTAACTGTGTAACTATATAACTGTGTAACTATGTAACTATATAACCGTGTAACTGTGTGACGGTGTAACTATATAACTGTGTAACTATATAACTGTGTAACTATGTAACTGTGTGACTATATAACGGTGTGACTGTGTAAATATGTAACTGTGTAACTATATAACTGTGTAACTGTGTAACTATGTAACTGTGTAACTGTGTGACGGTGTAACTATGTAACTGTGTAACTGTATAACTATGTAACGGTGTAACTATATAACTGTGTAACTATATAACTGTGTAACTATGTAACTATATAACTGTGTAACTATATAACTGTGTAACTATGTAACTGTGTGACTATATAACTGTGTGACTGTGTCACTATGTAACTGTGTAACTATATAACTGTGTAACTATGTAACTATATAACTGTGTAACTGTGTGACTGTGTAACTATGTAACTGTGTAAATATATAACTGTGTAACTATGTAACTGTGTGACTATATAACTGTGTGACTGTGTAACTATGTAACTGTGTAACTATATAACTGTGTAACTATATAACTGTGTAACTATGTAACTATATAACCGTGTAACTGTGTGACGGTGTAACTATGTAACTGTGTAACTATATAACTGTATAACTATGTAACTATATAACTGTGTAACTATGTAGCTGTGTAACTATTTAACTGTGTAACTATATAACTGTGTGACTATATAACTGTGTGACTGTGTCACTATGTAACTGTGTAACTATATAACTGTGTAACTATGTAACTATATAACTGTGTGACTATATAACTATGTAACTATATAACTGTGTAACTATATAACTATGTAACTATATAACTGTGTAACTATGTAACTGTGTAACTATATAACTGTGTGACTATGTAACTGTGTAACTATATAACTGTGTGACTATATAACTGTGTAACTATGTAACTATATAACTGTGTAACTATGTAACTATGTAACTATATAACTGTGTAACTATGTAACTGTGTAACTATATAACTGTGTAACTATATAACTGTGTAACTGTGTAACTGTGTGACTGTATAACTATATAACTGTTTAACTATGTAACTGTGTAACTATATAACTGTGTAACTATGTAACTGTGTAACTATGTAACTGTGTGACTATATAACTGTGTGACTGTGTCACTATGTAACTGTGTAACTATATAACTGTGTAACTATGTAACTATATAACTGTGTAACTATATAACTGTGTAACTATGTAACTGTGCAACTATATAACTGTGTAACTGTGTAACTATATAACTGTGTAACTATGTAACTGTGTAACTATATAACTGTGTAACTATATAACTGTGTGACTGTGTAACTATGTAACTGTGTAACTATATAACTGTGTAACTATATAACTGTGTAACTATATAACTGTGTAACTATGTAACTGTGTGATTATATAACTGTGTGACTGTGTAAATATGTAACTGTGTAACTGTGTAACTGTGTAACTGTGTAACTATGTAACTGTGTAACTGTGTGACTGTGTGACGGTGTAACTATGTAACTGTGTAACTGTATAACTATGTAACGGTGTAACTATATAACTGTGTAACTATGCAACGGTGTAAGTATGTAACTGTGTAACTATATAACTGTGTAACTGTGTAACTATATAACTGTGTAACTATGTAACTGTGTAACTATATAACTGTGTAACTATGTAACTGTGTAACTATATAACTGTGTGACTATATAACTGTGTGACTATGTAACTGTGTAACTATATAACTGTGTGACTATATAACTGTGTAACTATGTAACTATGTAACTATATAACTGTGTAACTTTGTAACTGTGTAACTATGTAACTGTTTAACTATGTAACTGTGTAACTATATAACTATGTAACTATATAACTGTGTAACTATGTAACTGTGTAACTATATAACTGTGTGACTATGTAACTGTGTAACTATATAACTGTGTGACTATATAACTGTGTAACTATGTAACTATATAACTGTGTAACTATGTTACTGTGTAACTATATAACTGTGTAACTATATAACTGTGTAACTGTGTAACTGTGTAACTGTGTAACTATATAACTGTGTAACTATGAAACTGTGTAACTATATAACTGTGTAACTATGTAACTGTGTAACTATATAACTGTGTAACTATGTAACTGTGTAACTATATAACTGTGTAACTATATAACTGTGTAACTATATAACTGTGTAACTGTGTAACTGTGTAACTATATAACTGTGTAACTATATAACTGTGTAACTATGTAACTGTGTAACTATATAACTGTGTAACTATATAACTGTGTAACTATATAACTGTGTAACTGTGTAACTATGTAACTGTGTAACTATATAACTGTGTAACTGTGTAACTATATAACTGTGTAACTATGAAACTGTGTAACTATATAACTGTGTAACTATGTAACTGTGTGACTATATAACTGTATGACTGTGTAACTATGTAACTGTGTAACTATATAACTGTGTAACTATATAACTGTGTAACTATGTAACTGTGTAACTATGTAACTATATAACCGTGTAACTGTGTGACGGTGTAACTATGTAACTGTGTAACTATGTAACTGTGTAACTATATAACTGTGTAACTATGTAACTGTGTGACTATATAACTGTGTGACTGTGTAACTATATAACTGTGTAACTATATAACTATGTAACTGTGTAACTATGTAACTGTGTAACTATATAACTGTGTAACTATGTAACTGTGTGACTATATAACTGTGTAACTGTGTAACTATGTAACTGTGTAACTGTGTGACGGTGTAACTATATAACTGTGTAACTATATAACTGTGTAACTATGTAACTCTATAACTGTGTAACTATGTAACTGTGTAACTATATAACTGTGTGACTGTGTCACTATGTAACTGTGTAACTATATAACTGTGTAACTATATAACTGTGTAACTATGTAACTATATAACCGTGTAACTGTGTGACGGTGTAACTATATAACTGTGTAACTATGTAACTATATAACTGTGTAACTATATAACTGTGTAACTATGTAACTGTGTAACTATATAACTGTGTAACTATGTAACTGTGTAACTATATAACTGTGTGACTATATAACTGTGTGACTATGTAACTGTGTAACTATATAACTGTGTGACTATATAACTGTGTAACTATGTAACTATGTAACTATATAACTGTGTAACTATGTAACTGTGTAACTATGTAACTGTGTAACTATGTAACTGTGTAACTATATAACTATGTAACTATATAACTGTGTAACTATGTAACTGTGTAACTATATAACTGTGTGACTATGTAACTGTGTAACTATATAACTGTGTGACTATATAACTGTGTAACTATGTAACTATATAACTGTGTAACTATATAACTGTGTAACTATATAACTGTGTAACTATATAACTGTGTAACTGTGTAACTGTGTAACTGTGTAACTATATAACTGTGTAACTATGAAACTGTGTAACTATATAACTGTGTAACTATGTAACTGTGTAACTATATAACTGTGTAACTATGTAACTGTGTAACTATATAACTGTGTAACTATATAACTGTGTAACTATATAACTGTGTAACTGTGTAACTGTGTAACTGTGTAACTATATAACTGTGTAACTATATAACTGTGTAACTATGTAACTGTGTAACTATATAACTGTGTAACTATATAACTGTGTAACTGTGTAACTATGTAACTGTGTAACTATATAACTGTGTAACTGTGTAACTATATAACTGTGTAACTATGAAACTGTGTAACTATATAACTGTGTAACTATGTAACTGTGTGACTATATAACTGTATGACTGTGTAACTATGTAACTGTGTAACTATATAACTGTGTAACTATATAACTGTGTAACTATGTAACTGTGTAACTATGTAACTATATAACCGTGTAACTGTGTGACGGTGTAACTATGTAACTGTGTAACTATATAACTGTGTAACTATGTAACTGTGTGACTATATAACTGTGTGACTGTGTAACTATATAACTGTGTAACTATATAACTATGTAACTGTGTAACTATGTAACTGTGTAACTATATAACTGTGTAACTATGTAACTGTGTGACTATATAACTGTGTAACTGTGTAACTATGTAACTGTGTAACTGTGTGACGGTGTAACTATATAACTGTGTAACTATATAACTGTGTAACTATGTAACTCTATAACTGTGTAACTATGTAACTGTGTAACTATATAACTGTGTGACTATATAACTGTGTGACTGTGTCACTATGTAACTGTGTAACTATATAACTGTGTAATTATATAACTGTGTAACTATGTAACTATATAACCGTGTAACTGTGTGACGGTGTAACTATATAACTGTGTAACTATGTAACTATATAACTGTGTAACTATGTAGCTGTGTAACTATTTAACTGTGTAACTATATAACTGTGTGACTATATAACTGTGTGACTGTGTCACTATGTAACTGTGTAACTATATAACTGTGTAACTATGTAACTATATAACTGTGTGACTATATAACTATGTAACTATATAACTGTGTAACTATGTAACTATGTAACTATATAACTGTGTAACTATGTAACTATGTAACTGTGTAACTATATGACTGTGTAACTATGTAACTGTGTAACTATGTAACTATATAACTGTGTAACTATGTAACTATATAACTGTGTAACTATGTAACTGTGTAACTATATAACTGTGTAACTGTGTAACTATATAACTGTGTAACTATGTAACTGTGTAACTATATAACTGTGTAACTATGTAACTATATAACTGTGTAACTATGTAACTGTGTAACTGTGTAACTATGTAACTATATAACTGTGTAACTGTGTAACTATATAACTGTGTAACTATGTAACTGTGTAACTATGTAACTGTGTAACTATATAACTGTGTGACTATATAACTGTGTGACTGTGTCACTATGTAACTGTGTAACTATATAACTGTGTAACTATGTAACTATATAACTGTGTAACTATGTAACTGTGTAACTATATAACTGTGTAACTATGTAACTGTGTAACTATATAACTGTGTAACTATGTAACTGTGTAACTATATAACTGTGTAACTATGTAACTGTGTAACTATATAACTGTGTAACTATGTAACTGTATAACTATATAACTGTGTAACTATGTAACTATGTAACTATATAACTGTGTAACTATGTAACTATGTAACTGTGTAACTATATGACTGTGTAACTATGTAACTGTGTAACTGTGTAACTATATAACTGTGTAACTATGTAACTGTGTAACTATATAACTGTGTAACTATATAACTGTGTGACTGTGTCACTATATAACTGTGTAACTATATAACTGTGTAACTATGTAACTATATAACTGTGTAACTATGTAACTGTGTAACTATATAACTGTGTAACTGTGTAACTATATAACTGTGTAACTATGTAACTGTGTAACTATATAACTGTGTAACTATATAACTGTGTGACTATATAACTGTGTGACTGTGTCACTATGTAACTGTGTAACTATATAACTGTGTAACTATGTAACCATATAACTGTGTAACTATATAACTGTGTAACTATGTAACTGTGTAACTATATAACTGTGTAACTATATAACTATATAACTGTGTAACTATGTAACTGTGTAACTATATAACTGTGTAACTATGTAACTGTGTAACTATATAACTGTGTAACTATGTAACTATATAACTGTGTAACTATGTAACTATATAACTGTGTAACTGTGTAACTATATAACTGTGTAACTATGTAACTGTGTAACTATGTAACTATGTAACTATATAACTGTGTGACTATATAACTGTGTAACTGTGTAACTATATAACTGTGTAACTATGTAACTGTGTAACTATGTAACTATGTAACTATATAACTGTGTCACTATGTAACTGTGTAACTATATAACTGTGTAACTATGTAACTGTGTAACTATATAACTGTGTGACTATGTAACTGTGTAACTATATAACTGTGTAACTATGTAACTATGTAACTATATAACTGTGTAACTATGTAACTGTGTAACTATATAACTGTGTAACTATGTAACTGTGTAACTATATAACTGTGTAACTGTGTAACTGTGTAACTGTGTAACTGTGTGACTGTATAACTATATAACTGTGTAACTATGTAACTGTGTGACTATATAACTGTGTAACTGTGTAACTATATAACTGTGTAACTATGAAACTGTGTAACTATATAACTGTGTAACTATGTAACTGTGTGACTATATAACTGTGTGACTGTGTAACTATGTAACTGTGTGACTATATAACTGTGTGACTGTGTAACTATGTAACTGTGTAACTATATAACTGTGTAACTGTGTAACTATATAACTGTGTAACTATGTAACTATATAACCGTGTAACTGTGTGACGGTGTAACTATGTAACTGTGTAACTATATAACTGTGTAACTATATAACTGTGTAACTATGTAACTGTGTGACTATATAACTGTGTGACTGTGTAAATATGTAACTGTGTAACTATATAACTGTGTAACTGTGTAACTATGTAACTGTGTAACTGTGTGACGGTGTAACTATGTAACTGTGTAACTGTATAACTATGTAACGGTGTAACTATATAACTGTGTAACTATATAACTGTGTAACTATGTAACTATGTAACTGTGTAACTATATAACTGTGTAACTATGTAACTGTGTGACTATATAACTGTGTGACTGTGTCACTATGTAACTGTGTAACTATATAACTGTGTAACTATGTAACTATATAACTGTGTAACTGTGTGACTGTGTAACTATGTAACTGTGTAACTATATAACTGTGTAACTATGTAACTGTGTGACTATATAACTGTGTGACTGTGTAACTATGTAACTGTGTAACTATATAACTGTGTAACTATATAACTGTGTAACTATGTAACTATATAACCGTGTAACTGTGTGACGGTGTAACTATGTAACTGTGTAACTATATAACTGTGTAACTATGTAACTATATAACTGTGTAACTATGTAGCTGTGTAACTATTTAACTGTGTAACTATATAACTGTGTGACTATATAACTGTGTGACTGTGTCACTATGTAACTGTGTAACTATATAACTGTGTAACTATGTAACTATATAACTGTGTGACTATATAACTATGTAACTATATAACTGTGTAACTATATAACTATGTAACTATATAACTGTGTAAATATGTAACTGTGTAACTATATAACTGTGTGACTATGTAACTGTGTAACTATATAACTGTGTGACTATATAACTGTGTAACTATGTAACTATATAACTGTGTAACTATGTAACTATGTAACTATATAACTGTGTAACTATGTAACTGTGTAACTATATAACTGTGTAACTATATAACTGTGTAACTGTGTAACTGTGTGACTGTATAACTATATAACTGTGTAACTATGTAACTGTGTAACTATATAACTGTGTAACTATGTAACTGTGTAACTATGTAACTGTGTGACTATATAACTGTGTGACTGTGTCACTATGTAACTGTGTAACTATATAACTGTGTAACTATGTAACTATATAACTGTGTAACTATATAACTGTGTAACTATGTAACTGTGTAACTATATAACTGTGTAACTGTGTAACTATATAACTGTGTAACTATGTAACTGTGTAACTATATAACTGTGTAACTATATAACTGTGTAACTATATAACTGTGTAACTATATAACTGTGTGACTGTGTAACTATGTAACTGTGTAACTATATAACTGTGTAACTATATAACTGTGTAACTATATAACTGTGTAACTATGTAACTGTGTGATTATATAACTGTGTGACTGTGTAAATATGTAACTGTGTAACTGTGTAACTGTGTAACTGTGTAACTATGTAACTGTGTAACTGTGTGACTGTGTGACGGTGTAACTATGTAACTGTGTAACTGTATAACTATGTAACGGTGTAACTATATAACTGTGTAACTATGCAACGGTGTAAGTATGTAACTGTGTAACTATATAACTGTGTAACTGTGTAACTGTGTAACTATATAACTGTGTAACTATGTAACTGTGTAACTATATAACTGTGTAACTATGTAACTGTGTAACTATATAACTGTGTAACTATATAACTGTGTGACTATATAACTGTGTGACTGTGTCACTATGTAACTGTATAACTATATAACTGTGTAACTATGTAACTATATTACTGTGTAACTATGTAACTGTGTGACTATATAACTGTGTAACTGTGTAACTATATAACTATGTAACTGTGTAACTATATAACTGTGTAACTATGTAACTATATAACTGTGTAACTATGTAACTGTGTAACTGTGTAACTATATAACTGTGTAACTATATAACTATATAACTGTGTAACTATGTAACTATGTAACTATATAACTATATAACTGTGTAACTATGTAACTATATAACCGTGTAACTGTGTGACGGTGTTACTATGTAACTGTGTAACTATGTAACTGTGTGACTATATAACTGTATGACTGTGTAAATATGTAACTGTGTAACTATATAACTGTGTAACTATGTAACTATATAACTGTGTAACTGTGTGATGGTGTAACTATGTATCTGTGTAACTGTATAACTATGTAACTGTGTAACTATATAACTGTGTGACTGTATAACTGTGTGACTATGTAACTGTGTAACTATGTAACTATATAACTGTGTAACTATGTAACTGTGTAACTATATAACTGTGTAACTATGTAACTATATAACTGTGTAACTATGTAACTGTGTAACTATGTAACTATATAACTGTGTAACTATATAACTGTGTAACTATGTAACTATATAACTGTGTAACTATGTAACTGTGTAACTATTCAACGGTGTAACTATGTAACTATATAACTGTGTGACTATATAACTGTGTGACTGTGTCACTATGTAACTGTTTAACTATATAACTGTGTAACTATATTACTGTGTAACTGTGTGACGGTGTAACTATGTAACTATGCAACAGTGTAACTATGTTACTGTATAACTATGCAACGGTGTAACTGTGTAACTATGTAACTATATAACTATGTAACTGTGTAACTATATAACTGTGTAACTATGTAACTATATAACTGTTAACTGTGTGACGGTGTAACTATGTAACTGTGTAACTGTGTAACTATATAACTGTGTAACTATGCAACGGTGTAACTATGTAACTGTGTAACTATATAACTGTGTGATGGTGTAACTGTGTGACTGTGTAACTATATAATTGTGTAACTGTATAACTATGTAACTATATAACTATGTAACTGTGTAATTATATAACTGTGTAACTATATAACTGTGTAACTATATAACTGTGTAACTATGTAACTGTGTAACTATATAACTGTGTAACTATATAACTGTGTAACTATGTAACTGTGTAACTATATAACTGTGTAACTATATAACTGTGTAACTATGTAACTGTGTAACTATATAACTGTGTAACTATATAACTATGTAACTGTGTAACTATGTAACTGTGTAACTATATAACTGTGTAACTATGTAACTGTGTGACTATATAACTGTGTAACTATGTAACTATATAACTGTGTAACTATATAACTGTGTAACTATATAACTGTGTAACTATGTAACTATATAACCGTGTAACTGTGTGACGGTGTAACTATGTAACTGTGTAACTATATAACTGTGTAACTATGTAACTATATAACTGTGTAACTATATAACTGTGTAACTATATAACTGTGTAACTATGTAACTATATAACCGTGTAACTGTGTGACGGTGTAACTATGTAACTGTGTGACTATATAACTGTGTGACGGTGTAACTATGTAACTGTGTAACTGTATAACTATGTAACGGTGTAACTATATAACTGTGTAACTATGCAACGGTGTAACTATGTAACTGTGTAACTATATAACTGTGTAACTATGTAACTGTGTGACTATATAACTGTGTAACTATATAACTATGTAACTGTGTAACTATGTAACTGTGTAACTATATAACTGTGTAACTATGTAACTATATAACTGTGTAACTATGTAACTGTGTGACTATATAACTGTGTAACTGTGTAACTATAAAACTATGTAACTGTGTAACTATATAACTGTGTAACTATATAACTGTGTAACTATGTAACTGTGTGACTATATAACTGTGTGACTGTGTAACTATATAACTGTGTAACTATGTAACTATATAACTGTGTAACTATATAACTGTGTAACTATGTAACTATATAACCGTGTAACTGTGTGACGGTGTAACTATGTAACTGTGTAACTATGTAACTGTGTGACTATATAACTGTGTGACTGTGTAAATATGTAACTGTGTAACTATATAACTGTGTAACTATGTAACTATATAACTGTGTGACAGTGTAACTATGTAACTGTGTAACTGTATAACTATGTAACTGTGTAACTATATAACTGTGTAACTATATAACTGTGTAACTATGCAACGGTGTAACTATGTAACTGTGTAACTATATAACTGTGTGACTATATAACTGTGTGACTATGTCACTATGTAACTATATAACTGTGTAACTATATAATTGTGTAACTATGTAACTATATAACTGTGTAACTATGTAACTGTGTAACTATGCAATGGTGTAACTATGTAACTATATAACTGTGTGACTATATAACTGTGTGACTGTGTCACTATGTAACTGTTTAACTATATAACTGTGTAACTATATTACTGTGTAACTGTGTGACGGTGTAACTATGTAACTATGCAACGGTGTAACTATGTAACTGTATAACTATGCAACGGTGTAACTATATAACTGTGTGACGGTGTAACTGTGTGACTGTGTAACTGTGTGATGGTGTAACTGTGTAACTATGTAACTGTGTGACTGTGTAACTATATAACTGTGTAACTATGTAATTGTGTAACTATATAACTATGTAACTCTATAACTGTGTAACTATATAACTGTGCAATTATATAACTGTGTAACTATATAACTGTGTAACTATGTATCTGTGTACCGATATAACTATGTAACTGTGTAACTATGTAACTATATACGTAACTGTGTAACTGTGTGACTATGTAACTATGCAACGGTGTAACTATGTAACTGTGTAACTATATAACTGTGTGACTATATAACTGTGTGACGGTGTAACTATATAACTGTGTAACTATGCAACGGTGTAACTATATAACTGTGTAACTATGCAACGGTGTAACTATGTAACTATATAACTGTATGACTATATAACTGTGTGACGGTGTAAATGTGTGACTGTGTAACTATGTAACTATATAACTGTGTAACTGTGTGACGGTGTAACTATGTAACTATATAACTGTGTGACTATATAACTGTGTGACGGTGTAACTGTGTGACTGTGTAACGGTGTAACTGTGTAACTATGCAACGGTGTAACTATATAACTGTGTAACTATGTAACTATATAACTGTGTAACTATATAACTGTGTAACTATGTAACTGTGTGACTATATAACTGTGTGACTGTGTAACTATGTAACTGTGTAACTATATAACTGTGTAACTATGTAACTATATAACTGGGTAACTATATAACTGTTTAACTATGTAACTATATAACCGTGTAACTATATAACTGTGTAACTATGTAACTATATAACCGTGTAACTGTGTGACGGTGTAACTATGTAACTGTGTGACTATATAACTGTGTGACGGTGTAACTATGTAACTGTGTGACTATATAACTGTGTGACTGTGTAAATATGTAACTGTGTAACTGTGTAACTATATAACTGTGTGATGGTGTAACTGTGTGACTGTGTAACTATATAATTGTGTAACTGTATAACTATGTAACTATATAACTATGTAACTGTGTAATTATATAACTGTGTAACTATATAACTGTGTAACTATGTAACTGTGTAACTATATAACTGTGTAACTGTGTAACTATATAACTGTGTAACTATATAACTGTGTAACTATGTAACTGTGTAACTATATAACTGTGTAACTATATAACTATGTAACTATTTAACTGTGTAACTATGTAACTGTGTAACTATATAACTGTGTAACTATGTAACTATATAACTGTGTAACTATGTAACTGTGTAACTATGTAACTGTGTGACTATATAACTGTGTGACTGTGTAACTATGTAACTGTGTAACTATATAACTGTGTAACTATGTAACTATATAACTGTGTAACTATATAACTGTGTAACTATGTAACTATATAACCGTGTAACTGTGTGACGGTGTAACTATGTAACTGTGTGACTATATAACTGTGTGACTGTGTAAATATGTAACTGTGTAATTGTGTAACTATATAACTGTGTAACTATGTAACTATATAACTGTGTAACTATGTGACTGTGTAACTATGTAACTGTGTAACTATATAACTGTGTAACTATGTAACTATATAACTGTGTAACTATATAACCGTGTAACTGTGTGACGGTGTAACTATGTAACTGTGTGACTATATAACTGTGTGACGGTGTAACTATGTAACTGTGTAACTGTATAACTATGTAACGGTGTAACTATATAACTGTGTAACTATGCAACGGTGTAACTATGTAACTGTGTAACTATATAACTGTGTAACTATGTAACTGTGTGACTATATAACTGTGTAACTATATAACTATGTAACTGTGTAACTATGTAACTGTGTAACTATATAACTGTGTAACTATGTAACTGTGTGACTATATAACTGTGTAACTGTGTAACTATATAACTATGTAACTGTGTAACTATATAACTGTGTAACTATGTAACTATATAACTGTGTAACTATGTAACTGTGTGACTATATAACTGTGTGACTGTGTAACTATGTAACTGTGTAACTATATAACTGTGTAACTATGTAACTGTGTAACTATATAACTGTGTAACTATATAACCGTGTAACTGTGTGACGGTGTAACTATGTAACTATGTAACTGTGTGACTATATAACTATATGACTGTGTAAATATGTAACTGTGTAACTATATAACTGTGTAACTATGTAACTATATAACTGTGTGACAGTGTAACTATGTAACTGTATAACTATGTAACTGTGTAACTATATAACTGTGTAACTATATAACTGTGTAACTATGCAACGGTGTAACTATGTAACTATATAACTGTGTGACTATATAACTGTGTGACTATGTCACTATGTAACTATATAACTGTGTAACTATATAACTGTGTAACTATGTAACTATATAACTGTGTAACTATGTAACTGTGTAACTATGCAACGGTGTAACTATGTAACTATATAACTGTGTGACTATATAACTGTGTGACTGTGTCACTATGTAACTGTTTAACTATATAACTGTGTAACTATATTACTGTGTAACTGTGTGACGGTGTAACTATGTAACTATATAACTGTGTAACTATATAACTGTGTAACTATATAAGTATATAACTGTGTAACTATGCAACGGTGTAACTATGTAACTGTATAACTATGCAACGGTGTAACTATATAACTGTGTGACTATATAACTGTGTGACGGTGTAACTGTGTAACTGTGTGATGGTGTAACTGTGTAACTATGTAACTGTGTGACTGTGTAACTATATAACTGTGTAACTATGTAACTGTGTAACTATATAATTATGTAACTATATAACTGTGTAACTATATAACTGTGTAACTATATAACTGTGCAATTATATAACTGTGTAACTATATAACTGTGTAACTATGTAACTGTGTACCGATATAACTATGTAACTCTGTAACTATATAACTGTGTAACGGTGTAACTGTGTAACTATATAACTGTGTAACTATATAACTGTGTAACTGTGTAACTATATAATTGTGCAACTATGTAACTGTGTAACTATATAACTGTGTAACTATATAACTATATAACTATGTAACTGTGTAACTATGTAACTGTGTAACTATATAACTGTGTAACTATGTAACTATATAACTATATAACTGTGTAACTATATAACTGTGTAACTATATAACTGTGTAACTATATAACTGTGTAACTATATAACTGTGTAACTATGTAACTGTGTAACTATATAACTGTGTAACTATATAACTATGTAACTGTGTAACTATATAACTGTGTAACTATATAACTATGTAACTGTGTAACTATGTAACTGTGTAACTATATAACTGTGTAACTATGTAACTGTGTGACTATATAACTGTGTAACTATATAACTGTGTAACTATGTAACTATATAACTGTGTAACTATGTAACTGTGTGACTATATAACTGTGTGACTGTGTAACTATGTAACTGTGTAACTATATAACTGTGTAACTATGTAACTGTGTAACTATATAACTGTGTAACTATATAACCGTGTAACTGTGTGACGGTGTAACTATGTAACTGTGTAACTATGTAACTGTGTGACTATATAACTGTATGACTGTGTAAATATGTAACTGTGTAACTATATAACTGTGTAACTATGTAACTATATAACTGTGTGATAGTGTAACTATGTAACTGTATAACTATGTAACTGTGTAACTATATAACTGTGTAACTATATAACTGTGTAACTATGCAACGGTGTAACTATGTAACTATATAACTGTGTGACTATATAACTGTGTAACTATATAACTGTGTAACTATGTAACTGTGTAACTATGCAACGGTGTAACTATGTAACTATATAACTGTGTGACTATATAACTGTGTGACTGTGTCACTATGTAACTGTTTAACTATATAACTGTGTAACTATATTACTGTGTAACTGTGTGACGGTGTAACTATGTAACTATATAACTGTGTAACTATATAACTGTGTAACTATATAAGTATATAACTGTGTAACTATGCAACGGTGTAACTATGTAACTGTATAACTATGCAACGGTGTAACTATATAACTGTGTGACTATATAACTGTGTGACGGTGTAACTGTGTAACTGTGTGATGGTGTAACTGTGTAACTATGTAACTGTGTGACTGTGTAACTATATAACTGTGTAACTATGTAACTGTGTAACTATATAATTATGTAACTATATAACTGTGTAACTATATAACTGTGCAATTATATAACTGTGTAACTATATAACTGTGTAACTATGTAACTGTGTACCGATATAACTATGTAACTCTGTAACTATATAACTGTGTAACGGTGTAACTGTGTAACTATATAACTGTGTAACTATATAACTATGTAACTGTGTAACTATGTAACTGTGTAACTATATAACTGTGTAACTATGTAACTGTGTGACTATATAACTGTGTAACTGTGTAACTATATAACTATGTAACTGTGTAACTATATAACTGTGTAACTATGTAACTATATAACTGTGTAACTATGTAACTGTGTGACTATATAACTGTGTGACTGTGTAACTATGTAACTGTGTAACTATATAACTGTGTAACTATGTAACTGTGTAACTATATAACTGTGTAACTATATAACCGTGTAACTGTGTGACGGTGTAACTATGTAACTATGTAACTGTGTGACTATATAACTATATGACTGTGTAAATATGTAACTGTGTAACTATATAACTGTGTAACTATGTAACTATATAACTGTGTGACAGTGTAACTATGTAACTGTATAACTATGTAACTGTGTAACTATATAACTGTGTAACTATGCAACGGTGTAACTATGTAACTATATAACTGTGTGACTATATAACTGTGTGACTATGTCACTATGTAACTATATAACTGTGTAACTATATAACTGTGTAACTATGTAACTATATAACTGTGTAACTATGTAACTGTGTAACTATGCAACGGTGTAACTATGTAACTATATAACTGTGTGACTATATAACTGTGTGACTGTGTCACTATGTAACTGTTTAACTATATAACTGTGTAACTATATTACTGTGTAACTGTGTGACGGTGTAACTATGTAACTATATAACTGTGTAACTATATAACTGTGTAACTATATAAGTATATAACTGTGTAACTATGCAACGGTGTAACTATGTAACTGTATAACTATGCAACGGTGTAACTATATAACTGTGTGACTATATAACTGTGTGACGGTGTAACTGTGTAACTGTGTGATGGTGTAACTGTGTAACTATGTAACTGTGTGACTGTGTAACTATATAACTGTGTAACTATGTAACTGTGTAACTATATAATTATGTAACTATATAACTGTGTAACTATATAACTGTGTAACTATATAACTGTGCAATTATATAACTGTGTAACTATATAACTGTGTAACTATGTAACTGTGTACCGATATAACTATGTAACTCTGTAACTATATAACTGTGTAACGGTGTAACTGTGTAACTATATAACTGTGTAACTATATAACTATATAACTATGTAACTGTGTAACTATGTAACTGTGTAACTATATAACTGTGTAACTATGTAACTATATAACTATATAACTGTGTAACTATATAACTGTGTAACTATATAACTGTGTAACTATATAACTGTGTAACTATATAACTGTGTAACTATGTAACTGTGTAACTATATAACTGTGTAACTATATAACTATGTAACTGTGTAACTATATAACTGTGTAACTATATAACTATGTAACTGTGTAACTATGTAACTGTGTAACTATATAACTGTGTAACTATGTAACTGTGTGACTATATAACTGTGTAACTATATAACTGTGTAACTATGTAACTATATAACTGTGTAACTATGTAACTGTGTGACTATATAACTGTGTGACTGTGTAACTATGTAACTGTGTAACTATATAACTGTGTAACTATGTAACTGTGTAACTATATAACTGTGTAACTATATAACCGTGTAACTGTGTGACGGTGTAACTATGTAACTGTGTAACTATGTAACTGTGTGACTATATAACTGTATGACTGTGTAAATATGTAACTGTGTAACTATATAACTGTGTAACTATGTAACTATATAACTGTGTGATAGTGTAACTATGTAACTGTATAACTATGTAACTGTGTAACTATATAACTGTGTAACTATATAACTGTGTAACTATGCAACGGTGTAACTATGTAACTATATAACTGTGTGACTATATAACTGTGTAACTATATAACTGTGTAACTATGTAACTGTGTAACTATGCAACGGTGTAACTATGTAACTATATAACTGTGTGACTATATAACTGTGTGACTGTGTCACTATGTAACTGTTTAACTATATAACTGTGTAACTATATTACTGTGTAACTGTGTGACGGTGTAACTATGTAACTATATAACTGTGTAACTATATAACTGTGTAACTATATAAGTATATAACTGTGTAACTATGCAACGGTGTAACTATGTAACTGTATAACTATGCAACGGTGTAACTATATAACTGTGTGACTATATAACTGTGTGACGGTGTAACTGTGTAACTGTGTGATGGTGTAACTGTGTAACTATGTAACTGTGTGACTGTGTAACTATATAACTGTGTAACTATGTAACTGTGTAACTATATAATTATGTAACTATATAACTGTGTAACTATATAACTGTGCAATTATATAACTGTGTAACTATATAACTGTGTAACTATGTAACTGTGTACCGATATAACTATGTAACTCTGTAACTATATAACTGTGTAACGGTGTAACTGTGTAACTATATAACTGTGTAACTATATAACTGTGTAACTATATAATTGTGTAACTATGTAACTATATAACTGTGTAACTATATAACTATATAACTATGTAACTGTGTAACTATGTAACTGTGTAACTATATAACTGTGTAACTATGTAACTATATAACTATGTAACTATGTAACTATATAACTGTGTAACTATATAACTGTGTAACTATATAACTGTGTAACTATATAACTGTGTAACTATGTAACTATATAACTGTGTAACTATGTAACTATATAACTGTGTAACTATATAACTATGTAACTGTGTAACTATATAACTGTGTGACTGTGTAACGGTGTAACTATGTAACGATATAACTATGTAACTGTGTAACTATATAACTGTGTGACTGTGTAACGGTGTAACTATGTAACGATATAACTATGTAACTGTGTAACTATATAACTGTGTGACGGTGTAACGGTGTAACTATGTAACGGTGTAACTATGCAACGGTGTAATGATATAACAGTGTAACTATATAACTAGGTAACTATGTAACTGTGTAAGTATATAACTGTGTAACTATATAACTGTGTGACGGTGTAACTGTGTAACTATGTAACTGTGTAACTATATAACTGTGTAACTATGTAACTATATAACTATGTAACTATATAACTATGTAACTATATAACTGTGTAACTATATAACTGTGTAACTATATAACTGTGTGACTATATAACCATGTAACTGTGTAACTATATAACTGTGTAACTATATAACTGTGTAACTATATAACTGTGTAACTATGTAACTGTGTAACTATATAACTATGTAACTGTGTAACTATATAACTGTGTAACTATATAACTGTGTGACTGTGTAACGGTGTAACTATGTAACGATATAACTATGTAACTGTGTAACTATATAACTGTGTGACGGTGTAACTGTGTAACGGTGTAACTATGTAACTATGCAACGGTGTAATGATATAACGGTGTAACTATATAACTAGGTAACTATGTAACTGTGTAAGTATATAACTGTGTAACTATATAACTGTGTGACGGTGTAACTGTGTAACGGTGTAACGGTGTAACTATGTAACTATGCAACGGTGTAATGATATAACGGTGTAACTATATAACTAGGTAACTATGTAACTGTGTAAGTATATAACTGTGTAACTATATAACTGTGTGACGGTGTAACTGTGTAACTATGCAACGGTGTAACTGTGTAACTGTGTGATGGTGTAACGGTATGACTGTGTAAGTCTCTCTTGGTGCAAATGAAATATTTCTGCTCCATCTTTGCTTGAGCCCAACTCTACTTCCCTATTGGGTTCCCCCCAGGATCAGGGGCCTCAGGCAACATCACAATCCTAGTGAAGCCCAATAATATCTTTATGTTGATGCAGCGAGATCTACCCCTGGTCTCTATCCTCCTGCGTCTCCTCCTGCGTCTCTACCCAAGCCCTTATGTCTATACGTCAGTAATGAGACAATATTCCAACACAGCAGAACTATGAAGAGCACAAGCAGAGAGTGTTCTTTATTAAATACCCAGCAGCCTCGCTGGCACAAGGAAAGATGGAGGTGCTGTTCTACAGACAAGTGTCATAGAGGAAACAAAAAGCAATGTATAAATGCCACACACAGGAAGGCTCAGGAATCTGGCAGTTGTGGAAGACTAATTATAATTTAGGTTATGAAATGGAAGCAGAGACAAGATGGCTGCCACGTTGTCTTCTTTGGCCCCTGACAGCCATTTTCCTAGGCTTCCTGTGACTCTTTCTAAAGCCAACTGAAAAGATGTGACACCCGACTGAACTGTAACATAAAGCAACGCGTAATATTTATCCCCCCCCAAAAAACAATATAATAAAACAAAAGGATGGGGGGGTGTCACACAGACAAATCGACACTTTATACAATTCATTCTCAAATATGGAGAAGGGAGGATAGTTCTGGCACCACCCACAAAACACCAGGCTCCTCCCGTCTCACAGGATATTTACATTATTATACAAAATCCATCATGGCCGTGTGTAAAGTCACCAGTAGAAAATGAGGGGGGGAGACACTCCCCCTTCAGTCAGTTTTGGGGATGATCTCTACCCCGTGATGTCTCAGTTGGCTCCGTAGGATCAGGTTCCTGTTTTTTAGATCTTCCACCTGAAAGAAGAGAATGGAGACATTTCATTGGTCTGTTCCCTCTCTGCCCAATGGGGGGTGACAGGGTTAATGCACATCAGACACATTTCCCTTTATTCTCATTGGCCAATAGGGAGACGACCTGTATAGGATGAGGGCCAATAGCAGTGGGGAAGAAGTATCACTGTGATTGGTCACAGCTCATGTATATGAGAATATTACATTATAATTGGTACATTAGACCACTGCTGCCCCCTCCCATGTGACTGTCAGACCGATGATGTCACCCCCCGATATATGAACATTGATATTGGGCTGATCAGGGGGGGTACGGTCAGACTAAATCAATGATCATGTGACGGGATTTGTTACCCTCCCCATTGACTCGTCTGCAGCTTTATCAGCCGTGTATGGGGGGGGTCACAGAGTCTCTTATATAGAGCCCCTTATTGCTTCTCTCATGTCTCACTCACCCCCCGACTTTCATTGCCCCTTTCTCTCCAGTCTCACACGTCTCTGTTGTGCCCCCCAGACTCCAGTCCTAAGTCTCCCCCCGATGACATCACAGACGTCAGACAATAGAATAGAAACAACGAGGAGGAGGAAATCAATCAGACGTTTGTACAAGAGACTATGGGGGGTACTACATACGTGTGACTAATACATACGTGTGACTAATACATACGTGTGACTAATACATACGTGTCACTTATACATACGTGTGACTAATACATACGTGTCACTTATACATACCTGTGAATAATACATACGTGTGAATAATACATACGTGTGACTAATACATACGTGTGACTAATACATACCTGTGACTAATACATACGTGTGATTTATACATACGTGTGACTAATACATACGTGTCACTTATACATACGTGTGACTAATACATACGCGTGACTAATACATACGCGTGACTTCTACATACGCGTGACTAATACATACGTGTGACTAATACATACGTGTGACTAATACATACGTGTGACTAATACATACGTGTGACTTATACATACGTGTGACTTATACATACGTGTGACTTATACATACGTGTGACTTATTCATACGTGTGACTAATACATACGTGTGAGTTATTCATACGTGTGACTTATACATACGTGTCACTTATACATACGTGTGACTAATACATACGTGTCACTTATACATACGTGTGACTAATACATACGTGTGACTAATACATACGTGTGACTTATACATACGTGTGACTTATACATACGTGTGACTAATACATACGTGTGACTTATTCATACGTGTGACTAATACATACGTGTGACTTATTCATACGTGCGACTTATACATACGTGTGACTAATACATACGTGTGACTTATACATATGTGCCACTTATACATACATGTGACTAATACATACGTGTGACTAATACATACGTGTGACTTATACATACGTGTGACTTATACATACGTGTGACTTATTCATACGTGTGACTAATACATACGTGTGAGTTATTCATACGTGTGACTTATACATACGTGTGACTAATACATACGTGTGACTTATACATACGTGTGACTAATACATACGTGTGACTAATACGTGTGACTAATACATACGTGTGACTAATACATACGTGTGACTTATACATACGTGTGACTTATTCATACGTGTGACTAATACATACGTGTGAGTTATTCATACGTGTGACTTATACATACGTGTCACTTATACATACGTGTGACTAATACATACGTGTCACTTATACATACGTGTGACTAATACATACGTGTGACTAATACATACGTGTGACTTATACATACGTGTGACTTATACATACGTGTGACTAATACATACGTGTGACTTATTCATACGTGTGACTAATACATACGTGCGACTTATTCATACGTGCGACTTATACATACGTGCGACTAATACATACGTGTGACTAATACATACGTGTGACTAATACGCGTGACTAATACATACGCGTGACTTATACATACGCGTCACTTATACATACGTGTGACTAATACATACGTGTCACTAATACATACGTGTCACTTATACATACGTGTGACTAATACATACGTGTGACTAATACATACGTGTGACTAATACATACGTGTGACTTATACATACGTGTGACTTATACATACGTGTGACTTATACATACGTGTGACTAATACATACGTGTGACTTATACATACCTGTGACTTATACATACCTGTGACTTATACATACGTGTGACTTATTCATACGTGTGACTAATACATACGTGTGACTTATTCATACGTGTCACTTATACATACATGTCACTTATACATACATGTGACTAATACATACATGTGACTAATACATACATGTGACTAATACATACGTGTGACTAATACATACGTGTGACATACATACGTGTGACTAATACATACGTGTGACTTATACATACGTGTGAGTTATACATACGTGTGACTAATACATACGTGTGACTTATTCATACGTGTGACAAATACATACGTGTGACAAATACATACGTGTGACTTATACATACGTATGACTAATACATATATGTCACTTATACATACATGTGACTAATACATACGTGTGACTATTACATACGTGTGACTTATACATACGTGTGACTTATACATACGTGTGACTTATACATACGTGTGACTAATACATACGTGTGACTTATTCATACGTGTGACTAATACATACGTGTGACTTATTCATACATGCGACTTATACATACGTGTGACTAATACATACGTGTGACTAATACATACGCGTGACTAATACATACGCGTGACTTATACATACGCGTCACTTATACATACGTGTGACTAATACATACGTGTGACTAATACATACGTGTCACTTATACATACGTGTGACTTATACATACATGTGACTAATACATACGTGTGACTAATACATACGTGTGACTTATACATACGTGTGACTAATACATACGTGTGACTTATTGATACGTGTGACTAATACATACGTGTGACTTATTCATACGTGTGACTTATACATACGTGTGACTTATACATACGTGTCACTTATACATACGTGTGACTAATACATACGTGTGACTAATACATACATGTGACTTATACATACGTGTGACTTATACATACGTGTGACTAATACATACGTGTGACTAATTCATACGTGTGACTAATACATACGTGTGACTTATTCATACGTGCGACTTATTCATACGTGCGACTTATACATACGTGTGACTAATACATACGTGTGACTAATACATACGTGTGACTAATACATACGCGTGACTAATACATACGCGTGACTTATACATACGCGTGACATACATACGCGTCACTTATACATACGTGTGACTAATACATACGTGTGACTAATACATACGTGTCACTTAAACATACGTGTGACTTATACATACGTGTCACTTATACATACATGTGACTAATACATACGTGTGACTAATACATAGGTGTGACTAATACATACGTGTGACTAATACATACGTGTCACTTATATATATACGTGTGACTAATACATACGTGTGACTAATACATGTGTCACTTATACATACGTGTCACTTATACATACATGTGACTAATACATATGTGTCACTTATACATATGTGTGACTAATACATACGTGTGACTAATACATACGTGTGACTTATACATACGTGTGACTAATACATACGTGTGACTAATACATACGTGTCGCTTATACATACGTGTGACTAATACATACGTGTCACTTATACATACGTGTCACTTATACATACGTGTGACTTATACATACGTGTGACTAATACATACGTGTGACTAATACATACGTGTGACTTATACATACGTGTGACTTATACATACGTGTGACTTATACATACGTGTGACTAATACATACGTGTGACTTATACATACGTGTGACTAATACATACGTGTGACTAATACATACGTGTGACTAATACATACGTGTGACTAATACATACGTGTCACTTATACATACGTGTGACTTATACATACGTGTGACTTATACATACGTGTGACTTATACATACGTGTGACTAATACATACGTGTGACTAATACATACGTGTGACTTATACATACATGTGACTTATACATACATGTGACTTATTCATACGTGTGACTAATACATACGTGTGACTTATTCATACGTGTGACTTATTCATACGTGTGACTTATACATACGTGTCACTTATACATACGTGTGACTAATACATACATGTGACTAATACATACATGTGACTAATACATACATGTGACTAATACATACGTGTGACTTATACATACGTGTCACTTATACATACATGTGACTAATACATACGTGTGACTATTACATACGTGTGACTAATACATACGTGTGACTTATACATACGTGTGACTTATTCATACGTGTGACTAATACATACGTGTGACTTATTCATACATGTGACTAATACATACGTGTGACTAATACATAAGTGTCACTTATACATATGTGTCACTAATACATACGTGTGACTAATACACACGTGTCACTTATACATACGTGTGACTAATACATACGTGTGACTAATACATACGTGTCACTTATACATACGTGTGACTTATACATACGTGTGACTAATACATACGTGTGAGTAATACATACGTGTGACATACATACGTGTGACTAATACATACGTGTGACTTATACATACGTGTGAGTTATACATACGTGTGACTAATACATACGTGTGACTTATTCATACGTGTGACAAATACATACGTGTGACAAATACATACGTGTGACTTATTCATACGTGTGACTTATACATACGTGTCACTTATACATACATGTGACTAATTCATACATGTGACTAATACATACATGTGACTTATACATACGTGTGACTAATACATACGTGTGACTAATACATACGTGTGACTTATACATACATGTGCCCCTTGCTGTCACTTATACACATATTCACAGTCACCAGTATAAAGTATGAAGTCATTATACACAGGTCACACAACTCCTCAGTGACACAATAATATTCATATAAATGACAGCACGGGGCACATTACAACTATACACTGCACAACCCACCCTGGAACCGAAACTCCTTGGCCCCACCTACCTCACGCATAAGTAATGAGGGGGAGGTGCCAGTTCAAAGTTAAATTAACCCATAGGCTGCTGATCTGCCTGTTTAATCAGTAGGAAGTAACCCTGACTGCAGTGAGAGAAGCAACACTCCACCCTCTCACGGGAATAATACAGTCCAGGCCCCACCTTCTCACAGAAAGAATACATTCCAGGCCACGCCTTCTCACAGGACTAATACATTCCAGGCCACACCTTCTCACAGGAATAATACATTCCAGGCCACACCTTCTCTCAGGAATAATACAGTCCAGGCCCCACCTTCTCCCGGAAATAATACAGTCCAGGCCCCACCTTCTCCCAGGAATAATACAGTCCAGGCCCCACCTTCTCCCAGGAATAATACAGTCCAGGCCCCACCTTCTCCCGGAAATAATACAGTCCAGGCCCCACCTTGTCCCGGAAATAATACAGTCCAGGCCCCACCTTCTCCCAGGAATAATACAGTCCAGGCCCCACCTTCTCCCGGGAATAATACAGTCCAGGCCCTAGCCTCTCATTGGAATAATACAGCTCAGGCCCAACACACATAGGCGGAGGTGATGCTTTTGTTTGGAAAGGCCTAATAAGTCTAATGTAACAGCAACAGTTTCTTCACTGGCAGAGAAACAGCTGATTCAGTCCCATATTATAATCACTGGTATAAGTTGTAATTCACCTGTCTGATCACTTAGGGGGGATTTTTGTGTAAAATTCAGTACAATCTGAAGTCCCGTACACGGGCTGACTTCACAGCTACTGACTGATGGGCCCACAGGCTGCCTGGTTATTTACTGACGCTGCCCATAGACACAAAGATCTGATTGTATGAATCGAGGATTTGTACGATTTTCGGACCATGTGGGGAGAGTCCCGACATTTTTTTGTCTTGTGGAGATGGGTCGTTTGGTCGATGGGACGGGTTAAATGTGGGTAATATGTCTGTATAGCTGATCTGACTATTCTCAGTGGGAGACTCAGCAGCTTTATCGTAGGATCACTGTCAGGGGCACAACATGGGCTCATCTCTTACTTCTTTATTTCATCTGATGGTCAGTGGCAGGTCGGGGGATGGGACGTCTGATCATTCCAGGATTCATACAATCACATCTTTGTGTCTGTGGCCAACTTTACTCATTTTCCACTTGACATGGACAAAGCCCAGATTATTTTGAAAATAATATTCATAGCTTATTATCAGAATTCAGCCACATTACTGGAAATCAGGGCTAATGATTGGTTGTTTGACATTAAAGGAAACCTGACACTTTTTTACTTATAGTAGAACTGTAAATAAAGAGTTAATAGTAATCACATAGCTTCTCTTTTTTTTTTAAATAAATGTAACTAATACAGAGGTTCAAAAGTGCGCACGAGCCCCGACTTTCTGAAAGTCGGTGTGCAAAGCCTCATGGGAAAAATATGCTGAATCAAAATCTGGAGAGATTTCACCTCAGAGTCAATGCTTGAAGTGAGGAAGAAGTATGTGCGCGCCTCTTAAAGCCTCTGGTCAGCCTGCCGCCAAACCTGCACCGAGTGAGGGGTAAAAAGATCTCATTTACTTTTCATTGCGACCTTAAGCCGAATCAATGGATTTGTCAATCTTGCGGCGTCATTGCTGCTAAGACAAGCAGTGTGTCATGGCACGGCGCACTTCTTAATGGAGCGCAATGGATACGATCAGGTGTCATTGCGCCCTCAGGCAGGACCGGACTGACAAGTGATTTGCGGCGTCTGGGCAGGGGGAGAGGAGAGATTTACAGCATGTACGCTGGCCTTCTGCTTCACACACACACACGTCAAGCAGCTGCCTGTTCCTCCTCCCTCCATCAGTCAGGGAAAGGCAAAGGCGATTGGCCAGCAGACGGGGTGGGAGGTGTCAGAGTTCCCGTGCGGTTTCACAAAGCTCCTAGGAGAGGTAGGGGTGTCTCTGTGTGTCTCTTTATGTGTCTGTGTCTCTCTGTGTCTCTCTGTGTTTGTGTCTGTGTGTCTTTGTGTGTGTGTGTATCTCTGTGTGTTTGTGTCTCTGTGTGTGTTTGTGTCTGTGTCTCTCTGTGTTTGTGTGTCTCTTTGTGTGTTTGTCTGTGTGTGTTTGAGCATGGGATGGGGCTGATTTAATGGGTTTTTTTTTACAGTTCTGTAAAGTGTTCTAATTTATTTCTGCCAAATTTTATTAAAAAACAATTCTGTCATTTTTTTAAATTAAAACTTTGCTCTCTTTGGTATGGTAAGGAATTAAGTTAAAGGCATCATTTCATGCTAATTATATGTTTCCCAGCTCATGGTGATTACTATTGGTGTTGCCACCTGATAAAAAAGGAGAAAAGAGTCTGGGATCGTATGCAATATAAGTCCCTCATTTACATTTGAATGCTATAAATAGGAGTAATGTGATAATAATAATAATAATAGCAAATATGAGTAAGCACAAAGGAATTTCTGCCACCCTATAAATTGTTGACAATGGTTTTATAGTATTATTGAGATATAGAAATATATATATAATATATATAATATATGAAGGTTATTGTAGCAGAAGAAGATAGGGGGGATTTGCAGGAATTTCATGTGGCAAGCATGCCCATACTGACACAAGGCAGTCAATTAGGATTAGTGATGCGTCAAATCCACTATTTTGGATTCGGCCGAACACCCGAATTCTTTTTCCAAACATTCGGCTGAATACAGAACCAAATCCGAACCCTAATTTGTATATGCAAATTATGGGTGGGAAGGGGAAAACATTTTTTACTTTCTTGTTTTGTGACAAAAAGTCACACGATTTCCTTCCTAGCCCCTAATTCACATATGCAAATTAGGATTCACATTCAGTTTGGCCAGGCAAAGGGATTCGGCCGAATCCTGCAGAAAAAGGCAGAATCTTGGCCGAATCCCAAACTGAATCCTGGATTCGGTGCATCCCTATTTAGGATATTTTAAAAGATCAGTTGGTATCACTTGAATTATGTGGCCCCACATAGCCTTTTTCATGTAGAGCAGAGTGGAGTTCACTAACTGAGGTTGTTTAAACTTTGGCCCCACATTGTAGTGATAGTGGCAACTCTGCTCCGAGGGGTGAGGGGTGAGGATTGCCATGGCCCCTATGTGCTTGCTGAATGTTAGGCTAAAGACACAATACTAAAAGCCCAAGTCATTGTAAAAAAATTAAATAAGTAAAATTCAAAAAAAACCCCCACCAGCTAAATGTGGAGTTTTAATAATAATATCTGCAGCTTATTTGGTGCCATATTGTACATGATTTTTAGTTGTAGAACAGGAATGCTGGCGCTTTGCTTAGAGACTGAATTCACTAGCCTGCCATTCCCAAGGTTCAGCTTTTGTGTTCCAAGGAATGGGGGTCTGTGAATGATGTGAAAAGGGACCTAGAGGGTCACTTCAAATCCATTTTACTTGTTCTCTGTGATTTTTCGGATCAAGGATTCAATAGTCTTATATGAACAAAAAAAAAAAACTTGTGCAACATTTTCTGTCTGTATTTGTGCTAAATACTAGAAATGTGTTGTTTTTCTCCCACCCCTTTAATGGATTTATTTTTTGGCCGATCAGAAAATTGTGCTATTATAAAGACAAGCGGGCAAGGTAATTAAGCCCAGGCATGTAAGGTTGATTTTGTTACTTAGCGGCTGCTTTTTAATTTTTTTTTTATCCCTCCTGCACTGGAATAGATACGTTCTTGTAGGCAGAAGATAAGGCAAACAGGTGCCTTTTGTACAATATGGTGTATATTGTCATATAATAAATGTCATAATATGGTGTATATTGCAAATAATCTGCACATTTAATGCCTGTGTATTCTGCGTTTGTCAGTATAAATGCATTAGCTATTTTATTCTTTTAAATATCAGCAGCATGGCAAGGTTAATTGAAATTTAAAGTTGACAAATCATATGGACGTCTTGATCTGCTAAAATGTGTTTGCTAGCCCAAGTTTAAATCTATCAAGGAATGGTCACAAGACAAAAATAACTGTATTTGAACAAAATCTTCCAGTGGGTATTGTAATGAATACAAGTCATGCTGTTACAATGTATTGCTGGATTTAAATACACTATGCCCCAAAAATCCAGTGCTGAATACATCGGGCAGGGTGCGGTGGAAACTGCAATTGTATATTTTTTGCCGTCGTTGTACCCCCTTTTTCTAGAAAGAATCTCCATTTGTATCCCTAGGTCGTACTGTACTCTGTAGGTATAATATAGAATGTAAATAAAGATGGTAACAGTCAAAGTATGATAATATAATCCAGTAAATGGACCCGCACTCGTTCATATTTAGTGAAATAAATGTGTCTTTATTCACAGGTTCATTTCCAACGTTTCAGTCCTCTCTTTGAAAAAGGTCCCAGAGAGGACCGAAACGTTGGAAATGAACCTGTGAATAAAGACACATTTATTTCACTAAATATGAACGAGTGCGGGTCCATTTACTGGATTATATATATATATATATGTATCTATGGCTTTATCTATCTATCTCTCTATCTAGGTCTATCTATCTCTGTATCTATGATATGTATGTCTTTAGGAAGACACAGTGCCTCGGTTGCTTGCTATGAGCATTATAAAGCCAGCCCTGCGCGGGACAATGGAAGAAGCCCCCTCAACATCAACACAGAAGCTAAATATGATTTCCAGGGGTCCTTCAGACAGTTTGATCACCATTTTGCATAGAATTACCAAACTATCTGGCATGTAGAGGCCCCAAAATTAAGTTAGCGCATACAAGTAGTCTTGTAGGTTACTTCAGCTATTGAAAAATCAACACATTTACTGCATTTTGTGGGGTAAGAACACAGGCACGCTCCACCAGGACCCCTCCAGCAACCAGATTGTCCATCTTGCTCCAGGAATGGAAGTGGCCTTTATTTACACACTTATGCAATTCTGTCGTGATTTTTATGCTGTAGTTTTTATTTCTAAATAACACGGTTTTCACTGCAAATAATCACTGTACAATATAAAATGTCATTCCTGAACCCTAATATTAGTTGTAATATTGGTGTGTAGGTGCATCTCGGGTCATTTTGCCTGGTCATGTGATTTCAGAAAGAGCCAGCACTTTAGGATGGAACTGCTTTCTGGCAGGCTGTTGTTTCTCCTACTCAATGTAACTGAATGTGTCTCAGTGGGACCTGGATTTTACTATTGAGTGTTGTTCTTAGATCTGCCAGGCAGCTGTTATCTTGTGTTAATGAGCTGCTATCTGGTTACCTTCCCATTGTTCTGTTGTTTGGCTGCTGGGGATAGAAGAGAGGGAGTGATATCACTTCAACATGACAAGTCACATGACTGGGGGCAGCTGGGAAACTAACAATATGTCTAGCCCCATGTCAGATTTCAAAATGAAATATAAAAAAAATCTGTTTACTCTTTTGAGAAATGGATTTCAGTGCAGAATTCTGCTGGAGCAGCACTATTAACTGATGTGTTTTGAAAAAAAACATGTTTCCCGTGACAGTATCCCTTTAAAGCAGGTTTATTGGCCTACTTTGTACATAAAACACAAGGGATATGTTAACTGTCATTTATGGGAGATCTTATACATATAAAGTAATGCAGATATATTCGGTCCCCTTGCAAAAAACAGTAGCTGCCTTTTCCTGCAGTTTCAAAGTAACACAAAATAACAGTAGATGAGGTTGAGAAACTATTTCCATTCAGCCTTCAACACAACATTTGTGTGTAAGTGAAAGTAGCCAAACTGATCTGTTAGTTGATCCAGAGGAAGGTGAATTGATACAATAGTTGCTCATTTTCTGCAGATACTTCTCAGAAATGTATCAACTAAATGTATCAACTAAAGGTGGCCATACACGGGCCAATCAAAGTTGGAGACAGACCGTGTCGGCAGCTTATTGGCCCGTGTATGGGGCCCCCCGACGGACTTCACCGATCGAGATCGATGGGACAAAAAATCCTGTCGGATTGCAGCCGCATCTATTCGTTGATGCGGTCCCGCGTTTTGAACGCCCATTGCTATTTGTTAGGATCCAATCGTTGGGCCCTAGGGTCCACAACCGGATCAGCCAGATATTGCCCACCCCAAGGTGGGCATATCGAGGAGAGATCCACTCGTTTGACGACATCGCCAAACAAACGGATCTCTCAGTGTATGGCCACCTTAATTGTATCAACTAAATGTATCAACTACTAGCCTCCCCAATCCTTAATGAAAATCCGCCTACACTCTCACAGGAATAATACAGCAGAGTTCACACCCTTTCCCAGGAATAATACAGTCCAGGCCCCACCCTCTCACAGGAATAATACAGTCCAGGCCCCACCCTCTCACAGGAATAAAGCTGCCCAGGCCCCACCCTCTCACAGGAATAATACAGTCCAGGCCCCACCCTCTCACAGGAATAATACAGTCCAGGCCCCACCCTCTCACAGGAATAAAGCTGCCCAGGCCCCACCCTCTCACAGGAATAATACAGTCCAGGCCCCACCCACTCAGAAATAATACAGTCCAGGCCCCACCCTCTCACAGGAATAATACAGTCCAGGCCCCACCCACTCAGAAATAATACAGTCCAGGAATACCTGCTGCCTGAGCACGTCATTGTCCATGTGCAATTGGTCCAGGGTTTGCAGTTCCTCTGAGAGGCGCAGGTTACTCTGTCGCAGCTCCTGGATATAGTCACAGGCCTTGGACAAAATGCCGCCTTTGCTCTGTCAGGAATATACACACAAACCCTCAGTCCCTTGTGTAGGCTCCATTCCCTGGCCCACTCTCCTGTTGCAAACAGCTAAATAGGGATTCTTGCCCTTTAAACCCATATCAAATCATCAGACGTGTAATGTTACACATCTGGAAAGCAGCAGAGCTTTTGGCATGGGATAATAGCGACTTACCTGCCCGGATTTGGTGCTCTCCATAGAGCAGTCAGGGATGATTTTAGACAGCTGAACGATCCAGTTGTTGATTTTGTCCCGACGCCGCCGTTCCACTAAATATAAATACAATGTAACCAATAAGAGCAGAGAGAGGCTGGCGGATTAGCCACCATATTTGTACAGGGTATCATCATCATCATTTATTTATATAGCATGATAATATACTCACAGGGAGGAGAGAGTAACAACACTCAGCCATTACTCACAGGGAGGAGAGAGAGTAACACCACTCAGCCATTACTCACAGGGAAGAGAGAGTAACACCACTCAGCCATTACTCACAGGGAGGAGAGAGTAACAACACTCAGCCATTACTCACAGGGAAGAGAGAGTAACACCACTCAGCCATTACTCACAGGGAAGAGAGAGTAACACCACTCAGCCATTACTCACAGGGAAGAGAGAGTAACACCACTCAGCCATTACTCACAGGGAAGAGAGAGTAACAACACTCAGCCATTACTCACAGGGAAGAGAGAGTAACAACACTCAGCCATTACTCACAGGGAAGAGAGAGTAACAACACTCAGCCATTACTCACAGGGAAGAGAGAGTAACACCACTCAGCCATTACTCACAGGGAAGAGAGAGTAACACCACTCAGCCATTACTCACAGGGAAGAGAGAGTAACACCACTCAGCCATTACTCACAGGGAAGAGAGAGTAACACCACTCAGCCATTACTCACAGGGAAGAGAGAGTAACAACACTCAGCCATTACTCACAGGGAAGAGAGAGTAACACCACTCAGCCATTACTCACAGGGAAGAGAGAGTAACACCACTCAGCCATTACTCACAGGGAAGAGAGAGTAACACCACTCAGCCATTACTCACAGGGAGGAGAGAGTAACAACACTCAGCCATTACTCACAGGGAAGAGAGAGTAACAACACTCAGTCATTACTCACAGGGAGGAGAGAGTAACAACACTCAGCCATTACTCACAGGGAGGAGAGAGTAACACCACTCAGCCATTACTCACATGGAAGAGAGAGTAACACCACTCAGCCATTACTCACAGGGAAGAGAGAGTAACACCACTCAGCCATTACTCACAGGGAAGAGAGAGTAACACCACTCAGCCATTACTCACAGGGAAGAGAGAGTAACACCACTCAGCCATTACTCACAGGGAAGAGAGAGTAACAACACTCAGCCATTACTCACAGGGAAGAGAGAGTAACACCACTCAGCCATTACTCACAGGGAAGAGAGAGTAACACCACTCAGCCATTACTCACATGGAAGAGAGAGTAACACCACTCAGCCATTACTCACAGGGAAGAGAGAGTAACACCACTCAGCCATTACTCACAGGGAAGAGAGAGTAACACCACTCAGCCATTACTCACAGGGAGGAGAGAGTAACAACACTCAGCCATTACTCACAGGGAAGAGAGAGTAACACCACTCAGCCATTACTCACAGGGAAGAGAGAGTAACACCACTCAGCCATTACTCACAGGGAAGAGAGAGTAACAACACTCAGCCATTACTCACAGGGAAGAGAGAGTAACACCACTCAGCCATTACTCACAGGGAAGAGAGAGTAACACCACTCAGCCATTACTCACAGGGAAGAGAGAGTAACCACACTCAGCCATTACTCACAGGGAAGAGAGAGTAACAACACTCAGCCATTACTCACAGGGAAGAGAGAGTAACAACACTCAGCCATTACTCACAGGGAAGAGAGAGTAACACCACTCAGCCATTACTCACAGGGAAGAGAGAGTAACACCACTCAGCCATTACTCACAGGGAAGAGAGAGTAACACCACTCAGCCATTACTCACAGGGAAGAGAGAGTAACAACACTCAGCCATTACTCACAGGGAAGAGAGAGTAACACCACTCAGCCATTACTCACAGGGAAGAGAGAGTAACACCACTCAGCCATTACTCACATGGAAGAGAGAGTAACACCACTCAGCCATTACTCACAGGGAAGAGAGAGTAACACCACTCAGCCATTACTCACAGGGAAGAGAGAGTAACACCACTCAGCCATTACTCACAGGGAAGAGAGAGTAACACCACTCAGCCATTACTCACAGGGAAGAGAGAGTAACACCACTCAGCCATTACTCACAGGGAAGAGAGAGTAACACCACTCAGCCATTACTCACAGGGAAGAGAGAGTAACACCACTCAGCCATTACTCACAGGGAAGAGAGAGTAACACCACTCAGCCATTACTCACAGGGAAGAGAGAGTAACACCACTCAGCCATTACTCACAGGGAAGAGAGAGTAACACCACTCAGCCATTACTCACAGGGAAGAGAGAGTAACAACACTCAGCCATTACTCACAGGGAAGAGAGAGTAACACCACTCAGCCATTACTCACAGGGAAGAGAGAGTAACACCACTCAGACATTATTTACAATTACTGAACATCATCAGCCAGGGAATGAGCAGAGTCAGTGTATACAATGAGTGGTGTTTGTCCCACAGAGGGACAGGAGTAGAGATATGGCAGATGAAGACAGATACACACAGGATCACTTACCCTCATTGTGCTGCGCTCGCCTTTTGTTATCTCTAGTAGTCTGTGGGCCATCGGACTTTCTGTGGAAAGAAGGGAAAGGGAGCCATAGTGAAGGTGCAGAAAGCAGCCTGTTAATACTCAAGCCAATCCCAGCATGCACTGCACTCCTGATAACCGTATGCTCCCAGTGTCTATACTGAGGCTGGATATAGAAACCCTGCCAATAGTTCTGCCCCATGTCTACAACACTGGGCTTTAGAATAAGCCCCTGACAATCCTATTCCCTCCTGTGCCCATTATATTGTCATCTTATAATGAAACACTAAGGTCCTGGGACACAAATTCAGCTCCACTGCTCTTCTCCTGAGTTCTGTATCAAGTACAGCTTATGGTCATGTATAGAGTGTGAGCCCAAGGTACAGCTACGTATAGAGACTACATTACGTATAGTGACTATATTATGTATAGAGACTACATTACATATAGTGACTATATTATGTATAGAGACTACATTACATATAGTGACTATATTATGTATAGAGACTATATATTACGTTTAGTGACCATATTATGTATAGAGACTATATATTACATATAGTGACTATATTACGTATAGAGACTACATTACATATAGTGACTATATTATGTATAGAGACTACATTACATATAGTGACTATATTACGTATAGAGACTACATTACATATAGTGACTATATTATGTATAGAGACTATATATTACGTTTAGTGACTATATTACGTATAGAGACTATATATTACATATAGTGACTATATTATGTATAGAGACTACATTACATATAGTGACTATATTATGTATAGAGACTACATTACGTATAGTGACTATATTACGTATAGAGACTACATTACATATAGTGACTATATTACGTATAGAGACTACATTACATATAGTGACTATATTATGTATAGAGACTATATATTACGTTTAGTGACTATATTACGTATAGAGACTATATATTACATATAGTGACTATATTATGTATAGAGACTACATTACATATAGTGACTATATTATGTATAGAGACTACATTACGTATAGTGACTATATTACGTATAGAGACTACATTACATATAGTGACTATATTACGTATAGAGACTACATTACATATAGTGACTATATTATGTATAGAGACTATATATTACGTTTAGTGACTATATTACGTATAGAGACTATATATTACATATAGTGACTATATTATGTATAGAGACTACATTACATATAGTGACTATATTATGTATAGAGACTACATTACATATAGTGACTATATTATGTATAGAGACTACATTACGTATAGTGACTATATTATGTATAGAGACTACATTACATATAGTGACTATATTATGTATAGAGACTACATTACGTATAGTGACTATATTATGTATAGAGACTACATTACATATAGTGACTATATTATGTATAGAGACTACATTACATATAGTGACTATATTATGTATAGAGACTATATTAGGACTAGAGACTGAGAGGTCCCATGGAATAAGGGGAGGGATACTTACGGAGAATATGGATGAGTTCTGGGTGCTATGGACCTCTGGGAGCCTCCCTGTAGAACATCTTGTGGTGACATCATCACATAGAACTGACCTATAAGGGAAAAGAAAGACGCTAGGGTCCTGCTACTATTGGCTGTAGTTCATCCAAGTACTAGTTGACAACTGCTCAGCAGGGTGAGGGGAAATGGGGGACACAAGAGAAAACAAGAAATAATGAATTTAGGGGAATGGGGGGGGGGGGTTAGCAGAAGTAAAATCTAAAGTTAGACTTTGGGGTAAGGTGTGTAAAGTAGCACATAGATACAGGGAGCAGCCTCTCAGTAGGGCTGGTGGGATGAATACAGTGAAGGAATCGAGGGGAGAGTAAAAGGGAACAGAAGAGCTGTGTTTTAGATGGGGGGGGGGCGATACAGGGCCATTGTGGTGGAACAGTATGAAACACAGAAACATGAAGAAGTCCTACACACTGGGGCCACTCTATTCTGGGGGGTCAATGTAAAGAGAACAGTAGTACATGAAGTGATAGAGAGTGTAGAGAGAGAGAGCAGAGAGAGAGAGTGTAGAGAGAGAGAGCAGTAGTACATGAAGTGGTAGAGAGAGCAGTAGTACATGAAGTGGTAGAGAGAGCAGTAGTACATGAAGTGGTAGAGAGAGAGCAGTAGTACATGAAGTGGTAGAGAGAGCAGTAGTACATGAAGTGGTAGAGAGAGAGCAGTAGTACATGAAGTAGTAGAGAGAGAGCAGTAGTACATGAAGTAGTAGAGAGAGCAGTAGTACATGAAGTGGTAGAGAGAGCAGTAGTACATGAAGTGGTAGAGAGAGAGCAGTAGTACATGAAGTGGTAGAGCGAGCAGTAGTACATGAAGTGGTAGAGAGAGCAGTAGTACATGAAGTGGTAGAGAGAGAGCAGTAGTACATGAAGTGGTAGAGAGAGAGCAGTAGTACATGAAGTAGTAGAGAGAGCAGTAGTACATGAAGTGGTAGAGAGAGCAGTAGTACATGAAGTGGTAGAGAGAGAGCAGTAGTACATGAAGTGGTAGAGAGAGCAGTAGTACATGAAGTGGTAGAGAGAGCAGTAGTACATGAAGTGGTAGAGAGAGAGCAGTAGTACATGAGGTGGTAGAGAGAGAGAGCAGTAGTACATGAAGTGGTAGAGAGAGAGAGAGCAGTAGTACATGAAGTGGTAGAGAGAGAGCAGTAGTACATGAGGTGGTAGAGAGAGAGAGAGCAGTAGTACATGAAGTGGTAGAGAGAGAGCAGTAGTACATGAAGTAGTAGAGAGAGAGCAGTAGTACATGAAGTGGTAGAGAGAGAGAGCAGTAGTACATGAAGTGATAGAGAGAGAGAGAGCAGTAGTACATGAAGTGATAGAGAGTGTAGAGAGAGAGAGAGCAGTAGTACATAAGTGGTAGAGAGAGAGCAGTAGTACATGAAGTGGTAGAGAGAGAGAGAGCAGTAGTACATAAGTGGTAGAGAGAGAGAGAGCAGTAGTACATGAAGTGGTAGAGAGAGAGCAGTAGTACATGAAGTAGTAGAGAGAGCAGTAGTACATGAAGTGGTAGAGAGAGAGCAGTAGTACATGAAGTGGTAGAGAGAGCAGTAGTACATGAAGTGATAGAGAGAGAGAGCAGTAGTACATGAAGTGATAGAGAGAGAGAGAGCAGTAGTACATGAAGTGATAGAGAGTGTAGAGAGAGAGAGAGCAGTAGTACATAAGTGGTAGAGAGAGAGCAGTAGTACATGAAGTGGTAGAGAGAGAGAGAGCAGTAGTACATAAGTGGTAGAGAGAGAGAGAGCAGTAGTACATAAGTGGTAGAGAGAGAGCAGTAGTACATACCTGTGCCTGTGGATCCGGCCTGTCCTATGAGAGTGTCAGTGGTGTGGGTGGTCACTACAGTGGAAGTGCTGGAGTCTGTGACTGAGGTGGGAAAGTAGGTGTAGTGAGTCTCTGGCCCCGACGCATCAGTCTCTCCGGCATCATCGCTGGTGAATGCCCCCTGGATCACAGCCTGCAATACAAGCACAGTTATATATTGGGGTGGGGGGTCCCTACATGCAAGAAAGTCGGACTCACCTGGCTCATAGATTGGGTGGCCGGGAAGCCACTAATAGCCCCGGTGCCCTCTGTCTGCCCATCCAGCTGCCCCTCTGCCACCTGTATAACTCGATACATCACCTGGAAGAGACACACTGGGGGTTACAGCGAGTGTAACGGGGGCCACACAATGGCAGCAACATAGGAAAGTCGTACCTGTGTCCCCCCATTCTCCGTGCGGAACACGTATTTGACATTGGGATCAGAGAATGTGGCAGCTGATTGGATACTGGCGATTGCTACACTGGTGGGATCTTCCCCTGTTGCTACAGCTCCTGGTTTAGATATAAAGATATATCATGTCCTGCATGTCACATGTGTTACACCCCACATACTACATATGATTGTCACATGCTACTTACATGGGACCTCACAGCCAATATCACTCATTGCTTCCAAACAGGGGGGTGAGAGTTACACAAATGTGCTCCTGTCACTTATACACAACACTAATAAGATGATAGGCCAATAATGGGGTGCAAAGGGTTAAAACATTTAGAATTGTTCTGACTACATCGCCCCGAGAATTGGTAAAACCGTTAGTTGTGAACCAATGAGACGGGTCAGTAGATGGGCCAATCAGATTGTTAAATGAATGATCAGCTGGCACCTTGTATTGGGAAGGGTGGGGCTAAAAGTTAAAGGAACAGCCAGACAAGGGTTAATATATATATGTGTGAGATCTTATAAGATACAAGTCTGCTCACATCATTAACCATTCATGGGTGAATCGCTTATAAGACCATTAAATAAAAGTATGGCCCCTTTAGTGACTGGACAAGATGCAGTCATGTGACATAGAGACTGGGGTAATTCCAATAAGTGCCCGGCCCCTCCTCCTCACCTTCCTGCACCCGCACATTTCCTTCTTCAAT
The DNA here is from genome assembly GCA_038501925.1 of Xenopus petersii. NCBI lineage: Eukaryota > Metazoa > Chordata > Amphibia > Anura > Pipidae > Xenopus > Xenopus petersii. The sequence goes on from CM076688.1 coordinate 260,231, forward strand.
ATCTGACACTTTCTGCTGCCTGACAATCATAAAGAGAAGACTTACTGGCAAGAGAGTATCAGGCTACAGGCTCAGTCATGCACAAGAGCTGACAATCTCACCCCTTCATCGCTCTGTCTACTTCTACATCAGAAGTGCCGCCTCTAACCTCCTGCTTCCTCCTAAATTGGGAAAAGAGTAAATGATTGGCCCACGCACCAACTGCCACATATTCTACATGGAGGTGGGAGGGGACTGAGGAGGAGGCAGGTGGGATGGAGAGGAGAGAAGTACAGGAGAGAATAAGGAGAAGAAGTAGACAAATAAGAGGGGGAGAAGCACAGGAGATAATGAGGAGAAGAAGTAGACAAATAAGAGGGGGAGAAGCACAGGAGATAATGAGGAGAAGAAGTAGACAAATAAGAGAGGGAGAAGCACAGGGGGATAATGAGGAGAAGTAGACAAATAAGAGGGGGAGAAGCACAGGAGATAATGAGGAGAAGAAGTAGACAAATAAGAGGGGGAGAAGCACAGGGGATAATGAGGAGAAGAAGTAGACAAATAAGAGGGGGAGAAGCACAGGAGATAATGAGGAGAAGAAGCAGACAAATAAGAGGAGAGAAGCACAGGAGATAATGAGGAGAAGAAGTAGACAAATAAGAGGGGGAGAAGCACAGGAGATAATGAGGAGAAGAAGTAGACAAATAAGAGGGGGAGAAGCACAGGAGATAATCAGGAGAAGAAGTAGACAAATAAGAGGGGGAGAAGCACAGGGGATAATGAGGAGAAGAAGTAGACAAATAAGAGGGAGAATCACAGGGGATAATGAGGAGAAGAAGTAGACAAATAAGAGGGGGAGAAGCACAGGAGATAATCAGGAGAAGAAGTAGACAAATAAGAGGGGGAGAAGCACAGGAGATAATGAGGAGAAGAAGCAGACAAATAAGAGGAGAGAAGCACAGGAGATAATGAGGAGAAGAAGTAGACAAATAAGAGGGGGAGAAGCACAGGAGATAATGAGGAGAAGAAGTAGACAAATAAGAGGGGGAGAAGCACAGGAGATAATCAGGAGAAGAAGTAGACAAATAAGAGGGGGAGAAGCACAGGAGATAATGAGGAGAAGAAGTAGACAAATAAGAGGGGGAGAAGCACAGGAGATAATGAGGAGAAGAAGTAGACAAATAAGAGGGGGAGAAGCACAGGAGATAATGAGGAGAAGAAGTAGACAAATAAGAGGGGGAGAAGCACAGGAGAGAATAAGGAGAAGAAGTAGACAAATAAGAGGGGGAGAAGCACAGGAGATAATGAGGAGAAGAAGTAGACAAATAAGAGGGGGAGAAGCACAGGAGATAATGAGGAGAAGAAGTAGACAAATAAGAGGGGGAGAAGCACAGGAGATAATGAGGAGAAGAAGTAGACAAATAAGAGAGGGAGAAGCACAGGGGGATAATGAGGAGAAGTAGACAAATAAGAGGGGGAGAAGCACAGGAGATAATGAGGAGAAGAAGTAGACAAATAAGAGGGGGAGAAGCACAGGGGATAATGAGGAGAAGAAGTAGACAAATAAGAGGGGGAGAAGCACAGGAGATAATGAGGAGAAGAAGCAGACAAATAAGAGGAGAGAAGCACAGGAGATAATGAGGAGAAGAAGTAGACAAATAAGAGGGGGAGAAGCACAGGAGATAATGAGGAGAAGAAGTAGACAAATAAGAGGGGGAGAAGCACAGGAGATAATCAGGAGAAGAAGTAGACAAATAAGAGGGGGAGAAGCACAGGGGATAATGAGGAGAAGAAGTAGACAAATAAGAGGGAGAATCACAGGGGATAATGAGGAGAAGAAGTAGACAAATAAGAGGGGGAGAAGCACAGGAGATAATCAGGAGAAGAAGTAGACAAATAAGAGGGGGAGAAGCACAGGAGATAATGAGGAGAAGAAGCAGACAAATAAGAGGAGAGAAGCACAGGAGATAATGAGGAGAAGAAGTAGACAAATAAGAGGGGGAGAAGCACAGGAGATAATGAGGAGAAGAAGTAGACAAATAAGAGGGGGAGAAGCACAGGAGATAATCAGGAGAAGAAGTAGACAAATAAGAGGGGGAGAAGCACAGGAGATAATGAGGAGAAGAAGTAGACAAATAAGAGAGGGAGAAGCACAGGGGGATAATGAGGAGAAGTAGACAAATAAGAGGGGGAGAAGCACAGGAGATAATGAGGAGAAGAAGTAGACAAATAAGAGGGGGAGAAGCACAGGGGATAAAGAGGAGAAGAAGTAGACAAATAAGAGGGGGAGAAGCACAGGAGATAATGAGGAGAAGAAGCAGACAAATAAGAGGAGAGAAGCACAGGAGATAATGAGGAGAAGAAGTAGACAAATAAGAGGGGGAGAAGCACAGGAGATAATGAGGAGAAGAAGTAGACAAATAAGAGGGGGAGAAGCACAGGAGATAATCAGGAGAAGAAGTAGACAAATAAGAGGGGGAGAAGCACAGGAGATAATGAGGAGAAGAAGTAGACAAATAAGAGAGGGAGAAGCACAGGGGGATAATGAGGAGAAGTAGACAAATAAGAGGGGGAGAAGCACAGGAGATAATGAGGAGAAGAAGTAGACAAATAAGAGGGGGAGAAGCACAGGGGATAATGAGGAGAAGAAGTAGACAAATAAGAGGGGGAGAAGCACAGGAGATAATGAGGAGAAGAAGCAGACAAATAAGAGGAGAGAAGCACAGGAGATAATGAGGAGAAGAAGTAGACAAATAAGAGGGGGAGAAGCACAGGAGATAATGAGGAGAAGAAGTAGACAAATAAGAGGGGGAGAAGCACAGGAGATAATCAGGAGAAGAAGTAGACAAATAAGAGGGGGAGAAGCACAGGGGATAATGAGGAGAAGAAGTAGACAAATAAGAGGGAGAATCACAGGGGATAATGAGGAGAAGAAGTAGACAAATAAGAGGAGAGAAGCACAGGAGATAATGAGGGGCACGAGGAGAAGAAGTAGACAAATAAGAGGGGAGAAGCACAGGAGATAATGAGGAGAAGAAGTAGACAAATAAGAGGAGAGAAGCACAGGAGATAATGAGGGGCACGAGGAGAAGAAGCAGACAAATAAGAGGGGAGAAGCACAGGAGATAATGAGGAGAAGAAGTAGACAAATAAGAGGAGAGAAGCACAGGAGATAATGAGGGGCACGAGGAGAAGAAGTAGACAAATAAGAGGGGGAGAAGCACAGGAGATAATGAGGAGAAGAAGCAGACAAATAAGAGGGGGAGAAGCACAGGAGATAATGAGGAGAAGAAGTAGACAAATAAGAGGGGGAGAAGCACAGGAGATAATGAGGAGAAGAAGTAGACAAATAAGAGGGGGAGAAGCACAGGGGATAATGAGGAGAAGAAGTAGACAAATAAGAGGGGGAGAAGCACAGGGGATAATGAGGAGAAGAAGTAGACAAATAAGAGGGGGAGAAGCACAGGAGATAATGAGGAGAAGAAGCAGACAAATAAGAGGAGAGAAGCACAGGAGATAATGAGGAGAAGAAGTAGACAAATAAGAGGGAGAAGCACAGGAGATAATGAGGAGAAGAAGTAGACAAATAAGAGGGAGAATCACAGGGGATAATGAGGAGAAGAAGTAGACAAATAAGAGGGGGAGAAGCACAGGGGATAATGAGGAGAAGAAGTAGACAAATAAGAGGGGGAGAAGCACAGGGGATAATGAGGAGAAGAAGTAGACAAATAAGAGGGGGAGAAGCACAGGAGATAATGAGGAGAAGAAGCAGACAAATAAGAGGAGAGAAGCACAGGAGATAATGAGGAGAAGAAGTAGACAAATAAGAGGGAGAATCACAGGGGATAATGAGGAGAAGAAGTAGACAAATAAGAGGAGAGAAGCACAGGAGATAATGAGGGGCACGAGGAGAAGAAGTAGACAAATAAGAGGGAGAAGCACAGGATATAATGAGGAGAAGAAGTAGACAAATAAGAGGGAGAAGCACAGGGGATAATGAGGAGAAGAAGTAGACAAATAAAAGGGGGAGAAGCACAGGTGATAATGAGGAGAAGAAGTAGACAAATAAGAGGGGGAGAAGCACAGGAGATAATGAGGAGAAGAAGTAGACAAATAAGAGGGGGAGAAGCACAGGAGATAATGAGGAGAAGAAGCAGACAAATAAGAGGAGAGAAGCACAGGAGATAATGAGGAGAAGAAGTAGACAAATAAGAGGGAGAAGCACAGGAGATAATGAGGAGAAGTAGACAAATAAGAGGGGGAGAAGCACAGGAAATAATGAGGAGAAGAAGTAGACAAATAAGAGGGGGAGAAGCACAGGAGATAATGAGGAGAAGAAGTAGACAAATAAGAGGGAGAAGCACAGGAGATAATGAGGAGAAGAAGTAGACAAATAAGAGGGAGAATCACAGGGGATAATGAGGAGAAGAAGTAGACAAATAAGAGGGGGAGAAGCACAGGGGATAATGAGGAGAAGAAGTAGACAAATAAGAGGGGGAGAAGCACAGGGGATAATGAGGAGAAGAAGTAGACAAATAAGAGGGGGAGAAGCACAGGAGATAATGAGGAGAAGAAGCAGACAAATAAGAGGAGAGAAGCACAGGAGATAATGAGGAGAAGAAGTAGACAAATAAGAGGGAGAATCACAGGGGATAATGAGGAGAAGAAGTAGACAAATAAGAGGAGAGAAGCACAGGAGATAATGAGGGGCACGAGGAGAAGAAGTGGACAAATAAGAGGAGAGAAGCACAGGATATAATGAGGAGAAGCAGTAGACAAATAAGAGGGAGAAGCACAGGGGATAATGAGGAGAAGAAGTAGACAAATAAAAGGGGGAGAAGCACAGGTGATAATGAGGAGAAGAAGTAGACAAATAAGAGGGGGAGAAGCACAGGAGATAATGAGGAGAAGAAGTAGACAAATAAGAGGGAGAAGCACAGGAGATAATGAGGAGAAGAAGTAGACAAATAAAGACGGAGAAGCACAGGAGATAATGAGGAGAAGTAGACAAATAAGAGGGGGAGAAGCACAGGAGATAATGAGGAGAAGAAGTAGACAAGAGGGGGAGAAGCACAGGGGATAATGAGGAGAAGAACTAGACAAATAAGAGGGGGAGAAGCACAGGAGATAATGAGGAGAAGAAGCAGACAAATAAGAGGAGAGAAGCACAGGAGATAATGAGGAGAAGAAGTAGACAAATAAGAGGGAGAAGCACAGGAGATAATGAGGAGAAGAAGTAGACAAATAAGAGGGAGAATCACAGGGGATAATGAGGAGAAGAAGTAGACAAATAAGAGGGGGAGAAGCACAGGGGATAATGAGGAGAAGAAGTAGACAAATAAGAGGGGGAGAAGCACAGGGGATAATGAGGAGAAGAAGTAGACAAATAAGAGGGGGAGAAGCACAGGAGATAATGAGGAGAAGAAGCAGACAAATAAGAGGAGAGAAGCACAGGAGATAATGAGGAGAAGAAGTAGACAAATAAGAGGGAAAATCACAGGGGATAATGAGGAGAAGAAGTAGACAAATAAGAGGAGAGAAGCACAGGAGATAATGAGGGGCACGAGGAGAAGAAGTAGACAAATAAGAGGGGAGAAGCACAGGAGATAATGAGGAGAAGAAGTAGACAAATAAGAGGAGAGAAGCACAGGAGATAATGAGGGGCACGAGGAGAAGAAGTAGACAAATAAGAGGAGAGAAGCACAGGAGATAATGAGGGGCACGAGGAGAAGAAGTAGACAAATAAGAGGGAGAAGCACAGGATATAATGAGGAGAAGAAGTAGACAAATAAGAGGGAGAAGCACAGGGGATAATGAGGAGAAGAAGTAGACAAATAAAAGGGGGAGAAGCACAGGTGATAATGAGGAGAAGAAGTAGACAAATAAGAGGGGGAGAAGCACAGGAGATAATGAGGAGAAGAAGTAGACAAATAAGAGGGAGAAGCACAGGAGATAATGAGGAGAAGTAGACAAATAAGAGGGAGAAGCACAGGAGATAATGAGGAGAAGAAGTAGACAAATAAGAGGGGGAGAAGCACAGGAGATAATGAGGAGAAGAAGTAGACAAATAAGAGGGAGAAGCACAAGAGATAATGAGGAGGAGAAGTAGACAAATAAGAGGGAGAAGCACAGGGGATAATGAGGAGAAGAAGTAGACAAATAAGAGGAGAGAAGTACAGGGGATAATGAGGAGAAGAACTAGACAAATAAGAGGGGGAGAAGCACAGGAGATAATGAGGAGAAGAAGTAGACAAATAAGAGGAGAGAAGCACAGGAGATAACGAGGAGAAGAAGTAGACAAATAAGAGGGAGAAGCACAGGGGATGATGAGGAGAAGAAGTAGACAAATACGAGGGAGAAGCACAGGAGATAATGAGGAGAAGAAGTAGACAAATAAGAGGAGAGAAGTACAGGGGATAATGAGGAGAAGTAGACAAATAAGAGGAGAGAAGCACAGGGGATAATGAGGAGAAGAAGTTGACAAATAAGAGGGGGAGAAGCACAGGGGGATAATGAGGAGAAGAAGTAGACAAATAAGAGGGGGAGAAGCACAGGAGATAATGAGGAGAAGAAGTAGACAAATAAGAGGGGGAGAAGCACAGGAGATAATGAGGAGAAGAAGTAGACAAATAAGAGGGGGAGAAGCACAGGGGATAATGAGGAGAAGAAGTAGAGAAATAAGAGGGGGAGAAGCACAGGAGATAATGAGGAGAAGAAGTAGACAAATAAGAGGGGGAGAAGCACAGGAGATAATGAGGAGAAGAAGTAGACAAATAAGAGGGGGAGAAGCACAGGAGATAATGAGGAGAAGAAGTAGACAAATAAGAAGGGGAGAAGCACAGGGGGATAATGAGGAGAAGTAGACAAATAAGAGGGAGAAGCACAGGGGATAATGAGGAGGAGAAGTAGACAAATAAGAGGGAGAAGCACAGGAGATAATGAGGAGAAGAAGTAGACAAATAAGAGGGAGAAGCACAGGAGAGAATGAGGAGAAGAAGTAGACAAATAAGAGGGAGAAGCACAGGAGAGAATGAGGAGAAGAAGTTGTCAAATAAGAGGGGGAGAAGCACAGGAGATAATGAGGAGGAGAAGTAGACAAATAAGAGGGAGAAGCACAGGAGAGAATGAGGAGAAGAAGTAGACAAATAAGAGGGAGAAGCACAGGAGAGAATGAGGAGAAGTAGACAAATAAGAGGGAGAAGCACAGGAGAGAATGAGGAGAAGAAGTAGACAAATAAGAGGGAGAAGCACAGGAGAGAATGAGGAGAAGAAGTAGACAAATAAGAGGGAGAAGCACAGGAGATAATGAGGAGAAGTAGACAAATAAGAGGGAGAAGCAAAGGGGATAATGAGGAGAAGAAGTTGACAAATAAGAGGGAGAAGCACAGGGGATAATGAGGAGAAGAAGTTGACAAATAAGAGGGAGAAGCACAGGAGATAATGAGGAGAAGAAGTAGACAAATAAGAGGGGGAGAAGCACAGGAGATAATGAGGAGAAGAAGTAGACAAATAAGAGGGGGAGAAGCACAGGAGATAATGAGGAGAAGAAGTAGACAAATAAGAAGGGGAGAAGCACAGGGGGATAATGAGGAGAAGTAGACAAATAAGAGGGAGAAGCACAGGGGATAATGAGGAGGAGAAGTAGACAAATAAGAGGGAGAAGCACAGGAGAGAATGAGGAGAAGAAGTAGACAAATAAGAGGGAGAAGCACAGGAGATAATGAGGAGAAGTAGACAAATAAGAGGGAGAAGCACAGGGGATAATGAGGAGAAGAAGTTGACAAATAAGAGGGAGAAGCACAGGGGATAATGAGGAGAAGAAGTTGACAAATAAGAGGGAGAAGCACATGAGATAATGAGGAGAAGTAGACAAATAAGAGGGAGAAGCACAGGAGATAATGAGGAGAAGAAGCAGACAAATAAGAGGAGAGAAGCACAGGAGATAATGAGGAGAAGAAGTAGACAAATAAGAAGGAGAATCACAGGGGATAATGAGGAGAAGAAGTAGACAAATAAGAGGGGGAGAAGCACAGGAGATAATGAGGAGAAGAAGCAGACAAATAAGAGGAGAGAAGCACAGGAGATAATGAGGAGAAGAAGTAGACAAATAAGAGGGAGAATCACAGGGGATAATGAGGAGAAGAAGTAGACAAATAAGAGGAGAGAAGCACAGGAGATAATGAGGGGCACGAGGAGAAGAAGTAGACAAATAAGAGGAGAGAAGCACAGGATATAATGAGGAGAAGAAGTAGACAAATAAGAGGGAGAAGCACAGGGGATAATGAGGAGAAGAAGTAGACAAATAAAAGGGGGAGAAGCACAGGTGATAATGAGGAGAAGAAGTAGACAAATAAGAGGGGGAGAAGCACAGGAGATAATGAGGAGAAGAAGTAGACAAATAAGAGGGAGAAGCACAGGAGATAATGAGGAGAAGAAGTAGACAAATAAGAGGGAGAAGCACAGGAGATAATGAGGAGAAGTAGACAAATAAGAGGGGGAGAAGCACAGGAGATAATGAGGAGAAGAAGTAGACAAATAAGAGGGAGAAGCACAGGGGATAATGAGGAGAAGAACTAGACAAATAAGAGGGGGAGAAGCACAGGAGATAATGAGGAGAAGAAGCAGACAAATAAGAGGAGAGAAGCACAGGAGATAATGAGGAGAAGAAGTAGACAAATAAGAGGGAGAAGCACAGGAGATAATGAGGAGAAGAAGTAGACAAATAAGAGGGAGAATCACAGGGGATAATGAGGAGAAGAAGTAGACAAATAAGAGGGGGAGAAGCACAGGGGATAATGAGGAGAAGAAGTAGACAAATAAGAGGGGGAGAAGCACAGGGGATAATGAGGAGAAGAAGTAGACAAATAAGAGGGGGAGAAGCACAGGAGATAATGAGGAGAAGAAGCAGACAAATAAGAGGAGAGAAGCACAGGAGATAATGAGGAGAAGAAGTAGACAAATAAGAGGGAAAATCACAGGGGATAATGAGGAGAAGATGTAGACAAATAAGAGGAGAGAAGCACAGGAGATAATGAGGGGCACGAGGAGAAGAAGTAGACAAATAAGAGGGGAGAAGCACAGGAGATAATGAGGAGAAGAAGTAGACAAATAAGAGGAGAGAAGCACAGGAGATAATGAGGGGCACGAGGAGAAGAAGTAGACAAATAAGAGGAGAGAAGCACAGGAGATAATGAGGGGCACGAGGAGAAGAAGTAGACAAATAAGAGGGAGAAGCACAGGATATAATGAGGAGAAGAAGTAGACAAATAAGAGGGAGAAGCACAGGGGATAATGAGGAGAAGAAGTAGACAAATAAAAGGGGGAGAAGCACAGGTGATAATGAGGAGAAGAAGTAGACAAATAAGAGGGGGAGAAGCACAGGAGATAATGAGGAGAAGAAGTAGACAAATAAGAGGGGGAGAAGCACAGGAGATAATGAGGAGAAGAAGTAGACAAATAAGAGGGAGAAGCACAAGAGATAATGAGGAGGAGAAGTAGACAAATAAGAGGGAGAAGCACAGGGGATAATGAGGAGAAGAAGTAGACAAATAAGAGGAGAGAAGTACAGGGGATAATGAGGAGAAGAACTAGACAAATAAGAGGGGGAGAAGCACAGGAGATAATGAGGAGAAGAAGTAGACAAATAAGAGGAGAGAAGCACAGGAGATAACGAGGAGAAGAAGTAGACAAATAAGAGGGAGAAGCACAGGGGATGATGAGGAGAAGAAGTAGACAAATAAGAGGGAGAAGCACAGGAGATAATGAGGAGAAGAAGTAGACAAATAAGAGGAGAGAAGTACAGGGGATAATGAGGAGAAGTAGACAAATAAGAGGAGAGAAGCACAGGGGATAATGAGGAGAAGAAGTTGACAAATAAGAGGGGGAGAAGCACAGGGGGATAATGAGGAGAAGAAGTAGACAAATAAGAGGGGGAGAAGCACAGGAGATAATGAGGAGAAGAAGTAGACAAATAAGAGGGGGAGAAGCACAGGAGATAATGAGGAGAAGAAGTAGACAAATAAGAGGGGGAGAAGCACAGGGGATAATGAGGAGAAGAAGTAGAGAAATAAGAGGGGGAGAAGCACAGGAGATAATGAGGAGAAGAAGTAGACAAATAAGAGGGGGAGAAGCACAGGAGATAATGAGGAGAAGAAGTAGACAAATAAGAGGAGAGAAGCACAGGAGATAATGAGGAGAAGAAGTAGACAAATAAGAGGGGGAGAAGCACAGGGGATAATGAGGAGAAGAAGTAGACAAATAAGAGGGGGAGAAGCACAGGAGATAATGAGGAGAAGAAGTAGACAAATAAGAGGGGGAGAAGCACAGGAGATAATGAGGAGAAGAAGTAGACAAATAAGAAGGGGAGAAGCACAGGGGGATAATGGGGAGAAGTAGACAAATAAGAGGGAGAAGCACAGGGGATAATGAGGAGGAGAAGTAGACAAATAAGAGGGAGAAGCACAGGAGATAATGAGGAGAAGAAGTAGACAAATAAGAGGGAGAAGCACAGGAGAGAATGAGGAGAAGAAGTAGACAAATAAGAGGGAGAAGCACAGGAGAGAATGAGGAGAAGAAGTAGACAAATAAGAGGGAGAAGCACAGGAGAGAATGAGGAGAAGAAGTTGTCAAATAAGAGGGGGAGAAGCACAGGAGATAATGAGGAGGAGAAGTAGACAAATAAGAGGGAGAAGCACAGGAGAGAATGAGGAGAAGAAGTAGACAAATAAGAGGGAGAAGCACAGGAGAGAATGAGGAGAAGAAGTAGACAAATAAGAGGGAGAAGCACAGGAGAGAATGAGGAGAAGAAGTTGTCAAATAAGAGGGGGAGAAGCACAGGAGATAATGAGGAGGAGAAGTAGACAAATAAGAGGGAGAAGCACAGGAGATAATGAGGAGAAGAAGTAGACAAATAAGAGGGAGAAGCACAGGAGAGAATGAGGAGAAGAAGTAGACAAATAAGAGGGAGAAGCACAGGAGAGAATGAGGAGAAGAAGTAGACAAATAAGAGGGAGAAGCACAGGAGAGAATGAGGAGAAGAAGTTGTCAAATAAGAGGGGGAGAAGCACAGGAGATAATGAGGAGGAGAAGTAGACAAATAAGAGGGAGAAGCACAGGAGAGAATGAGGAGAAGAAGTAGACAAATAAGAGGGAGAAGCACAGGAGAGAATGAGGAGAAGAAGTAGACAAATAAGAGGGAGAAGCACAGGAGAGAATGAGGAGAAGAAGTTGTCAAATAAGAGGGGGAGAAGCACAGGAGATAATGAGGAGGAGAAGTAGACAAATAAGAGGGAGAAGCACAGGAGAGAATGAGGAGAAGTAGACAAATAAGAGGGAGAAGCACAGGAGATAATGAGGAGAAGAAGTAGACAAATAAGAGGGAGAAGCACAGGAGAGAATGAGGAGAAGAAGTAGACAAATAAGAGGGAGAAGCACAGGAGATAATGAGGAGAAGAAGTAGACAAATAAGAGGGAGAAGCACAGGAGAGAATGAGGAGAAGAAGTAAACAAATAAGAGGGAGAAGCACAGGAGAGAATGAGGAGAAGAAGTTGTCAAATAAGAGGGGGAGAAGCACAGGAGATAATGAGGAGGAGAAGTAGACAAATAAGAGGGAGAAGCACAGGAGAGAATGAGGAGAAGAAGTAGACAAATAAGAGGGAGAAGCACAGGAGAGAATGAGGAGAAGAAGTAGACAAATAAGAGGGAGAAGCACAGGAGAGAATGAGGAGAAGAAGTTGTCAAATAAGAGGGGGAGAAGCACAGGAGAGAATGAGGAGAAGAAGTTGTCAAATAAGAGGGGGAGAAGCACAGGAGATAATGAGGAGGAGAAGTAGACAAATAAGAGGGAGAAGCACAGGAGAGAATGAGGAGAAGAAGTAGACAAATAAGAGGGAGAAGCACAGGAGATAATGAGGAGAAGAAGTAGACAAATAAGAGGGAGAAGCACAGGAGAGAATGAGGAGAAGAAGTAGACAAATAAGAGGGAGAAGCACAGGAGATAATGAGGAGAAGAAGTAGACAAATAAGAGGGAGAAGCACAGGAGAGAATGAGGAGAAGAAGTAGACAAATAAGAGGGAGAAGCACAGGAGAGAATGAGGAGAAGAAGTAGACAAATAAGAGGGAGAAGCACAGGAGAGAATGAGGAGAAGAAGTAGACAAATAAGAGGGAGAAGCACAGGAGATAATGAGGAGAAGAAGTAGACAAATAAGAGGGAGAAGCACAGGAGAGAATGAGGAGAAGAAGTAGACAAATAAGAGGGAGAAGCACAGGAGAGAATGAGGAGAAGAAGTAGACAAATAAGAGGGAGAAGCACAGGAGAGAATGAGGAGAAGAAGTAGACAAATAAGAGGGAGAAGCACAGGAGAGAATGAGGAGAAGAAGTTGTCAAATAAGAGGGGGAGAAGCACAGGAGAGAATGAGGAGAAGTGAAAGAAGAGACAAGAGGAGGAGGAAGATCAGTAGGAAATAAGGGGAAGAAGTAAAGTGAGGGGGAATGAGAAGAAACAATGACACAAAGTAGAAGAGGGGGGTCGGTGACTGGGGGGTCAGTGACTGAGTCTCAGGTGGGGGGAGGGTACTGAGACGTCACAGTGTCAGTAGGAGGAACAAATCAGTGGAATGGGAGGAGTTCCTGTCACAGTCAGTCAGTTATAGCGGAAATGACAGGCCGGGGAGAGTCAGTGACAGACAAGTCACATATTTGGGGTCGGACAGATTTCTGGGGACCAGTCTGTTACTCTGAGGGACAATAACCCACTACCTGCTGCTTCTCGCTCCTCCGGTTCAGCGGTCAGACACATCCGTTCATGCGCACTGGATTCCCGTTCCGCCATCTTTCCTCTGGGCGGAAGACACTGCACTTCCATTACCGCGTGTCAGTCACTTGGGTTTGTTTGTGTGGAGGTCTAGTGGCGGCTTTAATTCTCTCTCCCCGGTCAGCAGTGTCTCTTAAATGTCTGATATTCCATACCTCCCAACATTTTGGAAGTAAAAAGAGGGACAAATGTTTTTTTTCCGCATGTAGCAGCAATTTTTTGACCACACCTCTTTCAGTGGCCACACCCCCTAATTACCATGTTTGTTTTACAAAATTTGGCAGGTTATGAAAGTTTGAAAATATTTCTCAGTATCTAAACTGTGTTTTTGTGTCTCAAATTGTTACAAAGTATCTTATTTGCACCTGTTAGCTGTTCTGGGCTCTCTGCTAAAAGCCAATTAAGTGAGAAACTTTGTTTCTTTTTCTGGCTGTTCAGTGCAGAGAAAAGAGGGACTTTCCAGTACAAATGAGGGACTGCGGGTTGAGCTGTCAAAAGAGGGACTGTCCCTCCGAAAAAGGGACAGTTGGGAGGTATGTTACTTGGACTGGGTCTGTTGTCCTGTAAAATACTAATTTGTACGAGATAAGGGACCAGTGTGTACAACTGCCTTCTCTTTACTTATTCTGAGATGTTTAGGCGGGAGAACTCACATTCACCAAACCAGAAGCACCACAGACCCACATTCATTCCCTCAGAATAAACTCACCCCAAGTTCATTGAGGGTATATAAGGCTGGAACCCCAAGTTCATTGAGGGTGTATAAGGCTGCAACCCCAAGTTCATTGAGGGTGTATAAGGCTGGAACCCCAAGTTCATTGAGGGTGTATAAGGCTGCAACCCCAAGTTCATTGAGGGTGTATAAGACTGGAACCCCAAGTTCATTGAGGGTATATAAGGCTGGAACCCCAAATTCATTGAGGGTGTATAAGGCTGGAACCCCAAGTTCATTGAGGGTATATAAGGCTGGAACCCCAAGTTCATTGAGGGTGTATAAGGCTGGAACCCCAAGTTCATTGAGGTTATATAAGGCTGGAACCCCAAGTTCATTGAGGGTATATAAGGCTGGAACCCCAAGTTCCTTGAGGGTATATAAGGCTGGAACCCCAAGTTTATTGAGGGTATATAAGGCTGGAACCCCAAGTTCATTGAGGGTATATAAGGCTGGAACCCCAAGTTTATTGAGGGTGTATAAGGCTGGAACCCCAAGTTCATTGAGGGTATATAACGCTGGAACCCTAAGTTCATTGAGGGTATAAGACTGAAACCCCAAGTTCATTGAGGGTATATAAGGCTGGAACCCCAGGTTTATGCAGGGTACATAAGGATAGAGCTCCAGGTTCATTTAGGGTATATAAGGCTGTTACCCCAGGTTCCTTAAGGGTATATAGGGCTGGACCCCCAAGTTCATTGAGGGTATATAAGATTGGAACCCTATGTTCATTGAGGGTATAAAAGGCTGGAGCCCCAGGATCAGTGAGGGTATATAAGGTGGGAACTTAGGGTTCCTATTTCTCCATTAACTGATCTCACACAGTGACTAAACAAGCAGTATTGATGGGGAGATGAGGGTTAAAGTCTCAGTGCCAGACTGTCTGTGCCTAAAGTGACCAATCGCACGTCCGCATCGGAGTATTTCCCAGCAGAATGTGCCGTGTGAAGTGAAGATGTCCAGACTATATAATATTGCCAAGTGGAGTATTTATTAATGCTGTTTCATATCAGACAACTGCCCTCTGCTAATATGGACTATTAAGGCTTCAACTGACAGTTGGAAAAGTTTACATTTAATGTGCAGCATGAAAGATGTGGGTGGTAAGATATGTGCCCACAGTCACCTGTATTTATTTAGCTTGGCTTTCATGTCGTACAGTTATGAACAATACAAATACAATTGGGCAGACCAACATTATAACAGGGATCTGCGCTTTGGCTTCTCACAAGTGCCAGAAAGTTCCTCAGTGCTTGTCTGCTTGCCCAGACGTGGCATACTCAGTCTGTTCCGTGGTGACTGCCCATGTGGTGCCATTGTGGCTTCCTGGCTCTTTACATACTTACATCCCTGCGACATTTGGCTTCTTCTTGTATCTTCATCAATATTGTTTCCTTTTCTTGATACTTCCAAAGAACTTAGAGCAATAACACAACTGTGAGGTCTACTCCCTCCTGGCTTTTGTGCAAATGTTTGACAATGCAGAGTAACATCTTCCTTGGGGGTGTCCAGAACATTGTGTGATTCCCCAACACTATATGTCTGCATTCTCCTGATGGGATATTGGGACATCTTCCTTTCTCTAGCTTGGGCTACTGCTGTGTCAAATGAAATGCTACCCCCACTTCTCCAGCTGGAACGCTTCTTTCCTTGGGGAGACTGACTACAAAGATTCCCTACTTCTACAGTAGCAATACTATCTGACTTCTGGCTTCCCGAGTCCTTAGATATATTACTTGCCGGGCTAACATGAATTTTACTTTTCAGGGCAGGGGGTAGCTTTGCAAATTGTGGTTTTGGTGGCACAACAGGAACAGCTTTCACCTGGTGGACTTTATGAGGAGTAGTACTTTGTTTCATTGAGACACTTCCATCAGGGAAAACTGCAGGTATTAATTTATTTTCTGTCTTCTGTGGTTGGGTAACTTGCATAGATACACTGGTGTCCTGGGCAGAACATGTAGGCAAGTCTTTGATCTGCTTGTGATCACTGCCCTCTTCTGGTTCGACTGAATCGGTTGGATCTGTTAGTAGAACATGCTCTGAAGCTGGTGTGTCTGTCAGTAGAACATTCTCTGAACCTGGTGAATCTGTTAATAGAACATCCTCTGAAGCTGGTGACCTTGTTAATAGAACATTATCTGAAGCTGTTGACTCTGTTAGTAGAACATTCTCTGAAGCTGGTGACTCTCTTAATAGAACATCCTCTGAAGCTGGTATGTCTGTCTGTAGAACATTATCTGAAGCTTTTGAATCTGTTAGTAGAACATTCTCTGAAACTGGTGTTTCTGTTAATAGAACATTCTTTGATGCTGAAGTATCTATTAGTAGAACATTCTCCGAAGCGGATGTATCTGTTAGTATAAAATTCTCTGAAGCTAATGTATCTGTTAGCAGAACATTCTCTGAAGCTGATGTATCTTTTAGTGGAACATTCTCCAAAATTGGTGTGTCTGTTAGTGAAACATTCTCCGAAGCTGGTGTTACACAGTCAGTAAGTGGAATAGTATCAGCACTGGTTCCATCACAGTCAGTAGAGCACTCTAGGTCATTGCTATGCCCTTCCTGGATATCCAGAATTAACATTTTTATATCTAAACCTTGAACTGGTGTTGAGACTTGTGTATCATGAGTGGTCTTGAAACCAAGATTCAAAAGATGTATGTTGGCCTTTGGTAAACTGTTATGTAACATGGATTCTGATTTCAAAACATGTTCTGTAGAACCTTCATGTTGCTGTAAATCATGTTTGGGCTGGTGTCTTTCTGAAGCAGCATTAGTCTCAGGGAGTACTGAGGAGTCTCCCATACTATCTGGCAAGGCTTCTGTGCTAATGTTTATAGTGTGCTGCAGATACTCTAATTCCAATGGTGTAGCTTTAATGACTTCACAATCAGAATCAGTGGTTAAATTCTGGGAACAACTTTCACCCAATTCAGTTTCATTTCTCAGCGAGTCTTTTGAATTTTCCACCACAAACATTGTGCCTGATTCATGGACAAGAGGGCTGAGTTCATCATAAGCACTCAGAAAAATGTCATCTGAATTGTTGTCAATGTCTTCTGAAATCTCTAAAATATCCAAGCAATCTGCTGGCATGGAGTACATATCTTCATTGTCCTCTGTAGAGAGGTCGTCTGGCGGAGGCTCCACCGAAAATTCCTCTGTCTGTTAATGAAAAAGAAAATGTGACTTTCAGTATGGGGTAGATTGTTGGCTCTGACCATTGACATAATATAGAAGAAACCAGCTTATTTACAGACCTGTGAAGAAGCATTTGGTGGGGAGCCCAAACTTGAAAATCCATTTGATTACTAACCATTACGTACTACACAACATGGAACCAAAGCCGGGTATTGGGACTTACGTACTTGGACTGAAAGTTCTGGGTTCTGAAATGCTCGTATGCCTCTCTCATCTTTGAGTGTGACTTTATTGGGTTTCTTAAGAAATGATATACAGAGCGAAGTTGCGCTACCATTACTTCATCAGGCAAAGCAAAGTTACGCTAGCGATGCCTAATTTGCATACGGCGCAAAGTTAAAATATAATGGACGTATATGCTGCAGCAACTACATTACACTACGCAAGCTCAGGAAACCTTTAAAAAATAAAATATAGGTGTTTTGTTGCCCTACACATGTGCCCACTGTATCGTTGAGTTGCCATATGTTAGGAAATGTAGGGGGGAAGGAGAGTACCCCCAAAAAAATGGACGCTATTTTTCATACTATCACCCTTAAAAACCCATCACCCTTAAAAAAGACGCCAGCGTTTTTTGGGACTTTTTGGACAAACTCCTATCTATTGTATTGAACTTCGCCTGGTCTGACCTGGTGTAGTAAAGTCTGGCGCAAGAGGTAACGTTCAGTAAAATGCGCAAGTTAGTGAATTAGCGCAGTTATGTCCCTTCGCCATAGCGCAACATCACCTGGCGTAAGGGTGCGAATTAGCGCTAGAGTAGGTCCACTTCGCTAGCGAATTTACTCCAGCACCCATTAGTTAATTGGCGAAGTAACGAAATTACTTCACGCTGACGAATTTGCGCTATCGTTAGCCGCTTCGTGCTTTAGTAAATTTGCCCCTATATGTTTTATATTCTAGACCAGTGAAGAAGCTTGCAATGCATTGTGGGGGCAGGCATGGCTGCAGAAGAGCTGACCTGCTCAAGAGGAATAACTCATATCCTTATCACTAAAGACCTGATATAATACAAGAAGCCAAAAGAGAAGCTTTTTACCTTTGACAGGAAGACCACTCAACTTAAACCTTTGATCAGTTGCCCTTAAGTTAGCCTTTCTCTAGTAAAAAAAATCACAAGTGCTGGCCCTCCAAACAGGGTTCAAGCCCAGTGATAGAGGGACCAAAAGGAAGAAGAGTTAGAATGAGCCTGAAGCTGATTCATTCATGGAACTGTAGCAAGATGGCAATGATGATACAGCAATGTTTTCATAAATCTCTCACTGTGTTATGGGCTAAGGAATCTCCTGTCCAAACACTGACTCATAAATGGGGAACTGAACCTAAATACACTAGTCTGAAAGCTTTAATATTGCTTTTTAAGCATTTAAGGGACACTTTACAGAAACTGAAATAATCTTGACATTCAGGAGGTTTTATATTCTTATGGATTTATTCAGGGTTTTAGATCTAGAGGTTTTATATTCTTATGGATTTATTCAGGGTTGTAGATCTAGAGGTTTTATATTCTTATGGATTTCTTCAGGGTTGTAGATCTAGAGGTGCAATGAAGAGTTGACTGATCACACCATTGATAATGTGCAGCAGCAGCTGAACCTATAGGGTAGGTCAGATACCAGAATGTTATGACTAAGTATGAGCAGCAGCTGAACCTATAGGGCACCACTTGTGTGATCGATGGTCGAAGGAAAGATTGTTTGTTTTCACTACAAACTCTAAGAGGTCAGAATCAGCAGTAACCCAAAGCCTTCGAAGGCGCCTGATAAAAAATGTCCGTCTTGGCTGATGAAACAACTGATATCAAAGTCTTTTGCCAATATCGGTCGCCTCAACTGCCACCATACATGCAGGTTGTTTCTTATGCCAATATCTGCGCGGATGGCTACCTTAAATATGAGAAACCTAAATAAACCTATAGGCAAGGTAGGATACCAGAATGTTATGACTAAGTATACAGGTCTGTATGATTTTTTAAATGTTTTCAATAAAAGCTATGTTGTAGATGGGCGAATTGTTGACTTTTGGAATGTTGGGAAGCCAACAGGTGACCGACTTACCTGCTTGCAGGATGTAATCATGTCAGTCATATACACACTTCGAAGTTCCTCCTCCCCTGGAACCCAACGAGAATCATATCCCAGAAACTCCTCCTCTGCCTCGTCGGCATCCAATGCACTGTTCTCTGGGCTCATATCTTGGTTGTCCAAAAATGAAAATGAATCTTGAACTTCAAGAGAAATTCGTTTTTTCTCTGTGTCTGGATTCTGCTTGTCTGTAGTAGCTGTATGTAGAAATCATGTATCAGGATAGTGTCACATATATATGCACTTAATTCTGTAATGGCCAATACACAGGGCAACTCTCAGCCAATCAGGTTATTTGAATATTCTGAATGAAAATGTGCCGTGTCTAGTTGGGGCAGTAAGATGTGTGACATGGGGATCCAACTCCTGACTTATTAACTCTGGGCTGAACACTAAATCCAGCTCCATGGAATAAAGATTTGCAAGCCTTCTCCGTTTCCACAACGCAATAATGGCAATTCTCTTCAGTTTCAGCTATTCACTATTGCCTTCAGTGTGCACCATAGTTTCTAGCGCTCTTCGTGCACTAGAATATAGGGAATACTTATAATGACTATATTTATTTACAGTATATATTATATTTATACTACTTGAGTCTTGCTTAAGGTATTTTTAGGGCTCAGATCCAATAACTACATATGAACACTGAATATTCTACTTACCAAGTGGACAACCATTTTCTTTGGCATTTGGATATCCAATACTTGGGTCCACTTGGTTCCTTTCAGTGATTAGTCTAGGGTGCCTGACATCTGATTTCTCTTGCACTGGACTGTCAGAGTTATCAGACGATTCGACTTCATTCATATCAAGGCTACCATCAGTTTCCATACCTTCTCTTACTTTATCAGGGATCAGTGTGTCCAATTTCACATCAGTTATTAGAAGTCCAATGTCATTCAGCATGGCTGATTTCCCTTTATTGTTCTCTTCAGTGTCTGCGTTGGGTTTTACAAGCTTTGCTTGAGGTGGGCTTTCCTCTTCTGAAGAAATCTTCTCAGAACTTCTGTGCAACACAGGATTTATGAGACTCGGGCACTCCATACCTCTGGTCAGACGGGACAAGTTTGAAGTGATATGTCGAGGTAGAGTAACAGAAAATGGCTCTGAGATATGGACTCCTAAACATTTCTCTGCTCGATTCTGAGCACTTTTAGGGGATCTTCCCTGTGGGCTTACCACTATGGATGACCTTCCTGGTTTTGGTGTTGTTGGTTCAGACTTAGATTCTTCTTCATATTCTGTTTGATGACATGTCTCCAGTTGGATGGGCTGTTCCCCTGAAAATGTATAGTCATTACCTGGTTTAGTCCCAAAACTATCCCTGCGCAAGGGGATTACACTTTTAGGAGATCTGCTTCTCACCAGGCTTCTGTTCTCAGAATCCATTGCTGTGAACACAAAATGAGTTGGCTTAGAGGAAAATGCTTTTTGCATTGTATTCCTTGTCATCTTATATTAGATCTTCCCCTAAGTTCAGTATCTGAACTTAGGGGAAGATCTATCTATTTCTAGGTCACTATTTTAGAATAAAAGCACATATTGTGTTTATCTCTGTTTGAAATGAAGCCAAAATATAAGGGAGCTCTTATTTGTGTGCAGAATAGCAGTTAAAATAATTTCAACTAAAAGTCTATTCTTCTCTTGGTACAACAAATACTAACTGCAAATATTTTAGTCCAAAATAATTATGTTCAGTCAAATGGAAAACAAATGGCATTGACTGCTTTTGTGAAATTCTTGTGGACTTTTGTAGGTACAATAACCCTAAGCTTATCTTTATTCTTGTAACCAGGCCATAAAATACTACTTACCTAAATAATGCCATCTTGGAACAGTAACAAATAATGATAGAAATACAAGGAATCACCTTTGTTGGTGGCATGTAAGTGTCTGGGGGTGATACTAGCCATGTCTCCTTTTATATAGTCCTTGAACATCAACTTCTCTGGCGGGATGTATGTGTCCCAGGGCAAGTTTTCTTCAATATGGTCCATTCATGTCGATTTCTCTGGTCGTGTGTAGTTATGCCAGTCTGATACTGAGCAGGCCTTCTTTCATATGTTCCATAATTATCACCTTTGATGGTGGGGGGCAGAGATGACCTTTTCTGATACTGACCAGGTTTCCTCCATATGATCCAAGTATGTCATTTTCTCTGGTGGGATGTGGACTTCATGTCTGTTACTAGCTAAGTCTGCTTCTGTTGGACCCTACATGTCACCTCTTCTTATGGGACAAGGTTTTTCTAGTGTGGCTGGCTAGATCTCCTTCCATAGCGTTGCCAAATAATATCTTCTCTTGTGGGACATGTCATATCTGATACTGGCCACCTTCTGTGGTTTGATACTTCAAGTCTGATACTGGTCAGTCTTCAATTATATAAACTAATCTGTACATTTCCCCCAGCACACCAAATAGATTTCCTTACACTTGCCCTCATACAGATTCCAGCATCTTTAAAGCAGAACTTACCTGTCTTAAAGGGGGTCTTCACAAAATAGACCTTAATATTGTGTAATAGAGTAAAATGTGGAGTCCATTCATCAAAAATGTATCTCTTTAATTCTGACTGTTGAAGCAATGTAGTATAAGTCAGTTCTTTTGTAGGTCTGTTAACTGCCTTCTGCTACATGGTTTCAAGAGTCAGTCCAACAGTGCAGAAAACAGAAAGGAGCAGAGAGGTACTGCTTAAATTCACAATATAAATGATAAATGTTTATTAGAAAATTGCTTGGAATTCCAGTACATTATGTAAAATTGTTTTTTGGGCAGAGTCTCCCTATAATGAATTATGAAATAACTAGAAATACAGTGTATGAGCATGAAAATGAACATGAAAATAACATATCGAATGTACTTAGTTAGTTAAATCCAGATGTGGGAGTTTTAACTTACCATCCGATGCATCAGGCACAGAACTAAGGGAGTCCATGCTTTTTGCTGGTCGAAGACTCACTTTGTCTGTTTTGTCTTTAGGGAAGGGAAGAAAAACCTCTATGAGAAAGTGTTCTGCCAATAAACTTGCTATTATTAAAGCACCAACATATTCCATAGCGCTCTGCAATATACTGAACCATACAGGTGGTAAAGAGGTCCCTGCTCAACAGAGCTTACAATCTAAAGGAAGGGGGAGTGGGACACAAGGTGTGGGGCAGATTTGGTGTAATACACTGGCCACTATTGGGGTGGAAATGAAATGAATCAGATTATGTGGTGCTATTTATTTCTCTTGCTTCTTTCAGGTGCTGAAGCATTTGAGTGTCACTGGGTAAGTAAGAAACCATCCTGCTTCTCTAGGCTCTACCAATCACTGTATTGCACTTTATGGGCCTCGCTGCTCTCATGGGCCCACAGCACATGCTCAGTTGCCTTTGTACCAATGTAAGTGGACACTCACCAATGCACTACTGATGTACTGATTGTGATAGTACTGGAGAGTCTGGAAAAAGCTTAATTTTCTGATACACTTCAAGGGTTATGTATACACATGTTTAAGGGTATCACCATAGACTGGCATGGTGCATGGTTCTGTTATTGGCTTATTCTCTGACTGGGCTGGTTCCCTGTATAAGTCCTAGACTGGAGGGATTTGCTTGGTGGAACCCTTCCATGTGGATCAATTTGTGCCCTAAGGATTTACCTGTTGGAGGCCTCCATTCCTTTCCATCCCAGACTCGTGCCATGTATGAGCGTCATGACATTAGTGATGTGGCCCTCTGGCACCAAGTTCAAAATAAAACTGCATTTTGACTCCTACTCAATATTAGTTCTTTGTTTTGTTAATAATTTATACAATTTTTTTCAATTTCTGACTTTCTAGCCTGGCTCTGACCATTCTGCTTGCATACTGTGTTATTGGACTCTCCTTCCTTCCTTCCTTCCTTCCTTCCTTCCTTCCTTAACTTCCTTCCTTCCTTCCAGTCCAGAATTCTACTGACAGAGGGGAAAGTGAATTACTTGGATCCAGTGTTAGATACACACCAACCTAGTGCCAGTCCTTCCCTCATCGCTCACACACACAAATATGCACACACTTTGATGAAGAGGGTAGTAGAGGTACAAGACATACAGGTGGGACAAGCGATTGGACAAGGAGAAGGCAACTGATATGGTACATAACTAGCGCTCCCCCTGAAGACACATGCCTACCTAGCCCTAGTTCCAGCTCTGACCGACCCTCAGGTTGCACCATTTATTAACTCACCCCCATATCCACCCATCAATACAATACTGTGCTGAGCCAAATACAACAAATGACAGGGCATGATGCCTGTATGCTGAGAATAAGGTGGGTACCTGAGTCTTTCTCATCCTGCTTGTTTGCTTTGCGCTTGGAATCATTGTTGGATCGGCCAAGGTTGAAAATGGATTTCCATTTCTTCGCTTTCAAGGAACCCTTCCGCCTGTGCACATATATTGAATCGTTATTGATACCTCAGAGACAACGCAGCCTGATATATATATATATATATATACTTCTAGATTCTATTGCCACCACCCTTGTACAGATCGTACCTACCAAGCACGAGATCCTTCCCCACCTTCTTAAGTCTCATGAAATGAAGATATCTGAAAAGTTCCTGTCATTTAAGGAGGTTCACTAATGGCTACTGAAATAAGAAAAATACTGAAGCCATGGTACAACATTGGCTTTGGCAGGAGAATGAGATGGCAGCTCTGTCCCTGTTCCTGTGGATCTAGACTAACTCAGGGAGATGTCAGAAGGTTCCTCCTATGTTCCTTTGGATCCATATTAGCTTTAGTTTAGGCATTGAACAGTTAGGCCCCCAGCACACACACAAACTAGCAGCCATGTACTGGCTCTGCAATAGTGACGTCTATAGCAACATGACATACATGACATATGAAACAGGTAGTTACTTGTGATCAGAAAGTTCAATGATGGTGTGATAAGGGCGCATCTGCGGGGGCCCATCTCCCTGGTGTAGCACGCTTGGTATGTTATAGGTCAGGGAGCGGAAATAATCCTCACGAACACAAGATGGTGAATTGACATTTGTTATGGAGCACTGGTCACTTCCTACACCCAAAGACAAAAGAGCAGTGTTAGTAGGTGCGGCCAGCAAGCAAAATACTTACTGTATATATTGATTAAACTTTAACACAAGTGCTGAAGAGCTGCACTGCTGTCACAGGCATTTTGTATACACCAGCAAGATGCTACACCTTCTTACCAGCCTTTTGTTATTGCTTCTATAACAAGATAGCGACACACAGCACAAGTGCTCATACTTCTGCTCCTCAACCCTACACTGAGTTATTATTGACATGTATTGAGAAAGCACTGCTGCGCTGTACAATAATATTTATCTATAACCTGGACGAATAATCTATATGTCCCTATGGCAGAAGCCTTGGGGACATTATTATAATGTCTGCACCCCTTTTCACATATATTCCCCACTAGCATTCGCCCCCACATACTCTGCTTATTTGGATTATGGGTGACCCTTGCCATGCTGGGTGTGAGTCTGCGCAGAATAGCTAAAGGGGGGGAAGTGATTTTAGAGGGGTACGGAGGGAGAAGTGGAGTTGGGCCTAGGACTCACCTGGATCTGGGGAAATTCTAGATAAACCCTGTCAGTTGGAGGCACTCTCCATTTTATAACCATGCTTAAAATAGTGCCACCTTGTACCCACTGCTAGATAAAATGAACAGAGAAAGATATCCCATGGTTCCTTGGCTGATATATATATATATATACTGTGTCATGGCCTGCAGGTCACACAATCTGGTCTGGCCACCCATTGCATTGGACACATTAGTGGGCATCCCTACTGTCAGACAAAATGTAGTTTAGAAGAATATTGGTGCTATGAGATCAGTAGAGTTAGCCTAATCCCTCATCACTGGTCCGTGTGGCTATACTGACTGAAGGGCATGTGTTACAATCCACCCAAAGAGAGTAGAAGGCAGACATTATCCTGTTCTGAACATGCCCAACATGTGTGAGGACCCTAACAGAGAGACTGACACATGGGACACAGCTTCCCAGTTTAAACCCTCTGTTTAAGGGCCATTATTTCTTCCAAAATGAGCTTATTTCAACAAGTTTTGTGATATTATTGTATTAGCAGTGGATGTGCCTTCTCCAAATGGATGTTAGTAGCCAATTAAAGAGCTACCAAAATGTTCTGTACTGGATTGTAGAGGAAGGGAAAAAAGCTCTCAAAATCACCCGAATTTTCAGCCGTAGTGGAGAAAATTCCTTCCTGATTCCAAAAAGTACTTTTTTTGGGATCCATTGCTATTGAATGTTTAACAAGTCATAATTATACAGGCACTTTCTTGGTGGAAAAGCAAAGGAACCTTCTATATCTTTTCTGGTGTGTTACCTGCCATTCACTGGGCCTTACTTTGTGCCCTTCCATCCTGCCTCCCCTCACAGTTTATATATATCTCCCTCTCCTATATGATATATTTACCACCTTTTTTCTCTCTTGGAACTGTTGCTAAAACTAACCATACAACCAACTTTTCTGTGTTCTTTCAGATCCCTATACTGGCTCCTTGTTTCCTCCAGGACTAAGTGAATTATGCACTTGGGCCTCCAGTTCTTGCAGCAATACAGTCATTGTTTGTTCTTTCATCTACCCACTGTTCCTGTATTCTCCATTCAAGCTCTTCCTGGTATTAGAGCTATGGATGATGCATCTCCAGGAATCCTATCGGCTTCATCTGGAACAGTTATATGGCCATTCCTATGTTTTCTTACACAACCATCGCTCCCTAGTTCCTAGTTTTAGCAATGCTTAGTAGAATTTTGTATGGGCATAGCAAGTGCCTACCAGCCAGAGGCATGTCCCCAAACAGCTGCTCCACATGATTTAGAATGAACTCCACTACAATGGATTGGATTCGGACCTCCATGAATGCCGCTGTGCCATTAAAGCCAGATGATTCAATATCCTTAGACCTGCAGAGAAGAACATCTGAATATAGTAACTCATTCTTCTAAGAACATTTTTGTCATTAGATAAATGTTACCCAGAGGAAATGTTCCAGGGTCAATGGTATATAGTATTATTAGGTTGAGCAGATAGATTAGGTTATTAATGGGTGGGGATGTGGTTCAATGGTTAATTGCACAGAGAATGGCATGGATACTTTCACTATCAAGCAGAAGGCCTGGGAAGAATCTTACCTGAGCAGGTTAGGGGCCCATACTATAGCCAAGTTGCGTGCATGCATGTTGGTTTGAGAGCTGAAGGAAGCCATGCGCAGCAGATGCCTCATTAGATACTCCAGAGTCCTGCAGGGAAATATAGCAAATAAAAACTTGTCAGTACCATAGTCTACCACTTACTGGACACAGTCATGGTAGCATACACATCTGCTTGTATACCATAGCAATCACAAAGCAGTTTGGAAAACAGAATGGAACATGAACAGATGAGCAGTGTCAGACTGGGACACCAGGGGCCGGCCCACCAAAAGACCTTAGATCAGGGGCCACTCTCAGTATTATTATTCTTCCTCTCCTCACACAACCTCTATTCTCCTAGTCTCTTTTCTTTACATAATGTAATTGTATTTTTATTGTTATTGTTTAATTTATTTAATAAAATTCTCTTTTCTTTACAGACTATAATCTATTATTCCATCTATTTAGCCTCTTTATTCTCATAGAAATAGGGAATGGCCATGAAATAGGCCAAATGTTTAGAAGCAGGAGGGCCCCCCGGGAGTTTTCCTGGTATCCCTGTGGGCCAGTCCGACACTGCAGATGAGTGCCTAAAATAATATAATAATATATAACAATAGAACTCAAGTCTCCAACTTAATCTGTTTTAGGCTGAGGGTGCACAGCGGGTTGGCTCTGTGTTGCAGGCTGAGAAAACTACGGCTCTGCTTTGGTGCAGGTCTATGAAAATGCCTGCTCAGCCTTCTGGTTGCTGTGGTCAGTGACCCCCAATAATCTGAGAACATTTTCAGTTGCTTAAGTGAATGCGGTTAGCTTAGCACAGGGCCATCTATAACACCTTTAATGCCTATCCAAAAACATATTGTATAAAATCCCAGATATTTGGAAGCACGGTAGACAAACCTACTGTAGTACTAAGCGCGTGTGATCAACCTTGTTACTTTGAAATAACTGTATTTCTTGCTGGGAATGAATATTGCAGCTTTTATTACCTGTAATGTGGGTGTGGAAGTTCCTTCAGCACCTCCTTAATCTTTACAAGCCGTTGTTCCTCCAGCTGGATTGCCACAGCCTCCTGTATTGGGAGAGGCAATGTTAGTAATAGCAAAGTGATTGGCAATCAGTTAAGGGGTGCCATTGCTTTCTTAAGGTTCCCACCATTTCTAGGGTTTTCATTCAGCAAGAACTACAGCAGCTCTATATAGGGTTACTCACTTATTGAGTAGCAGTAGCTTGGTCCTCATGGCAAATCAAACATTCCAGTCTAATTGTTTTAGTGAGACGGAACAGCCATTTATTAAGGGTCCAATAGTAAATTCGAATTTCAAGTGTAGAGGTCCCGGCGAGGCCCTAATTAATGAGCAATTTCAGTATATCCAAAATGTTGGGACCCTAAATGAAATTTACTCTGGGGCCCAGTAACATTTAGCTTCACCATTGGTTCAAACAGCTCCCGCTCAGGTCCCTTTATGTGTAATGTCCTCTGTGCCATTTTGCTATAATATAATGTACAAATGGGGAGAGGGAGTCACACAGTACTTACAGCAAATTTATCATACAGCTGATAGGTCAGCAGTGGGTTGGGTAACTCCCTGAAATAGGCTTTGCACAAAGAGCTGACGCAGTGCACATCTTGTAGGTAGGTGTCCTTACTCAGGTCTGGCTGGCGCTCCATAGCAAACTCCTGTCTGAGAAAGGTGCACGGGTTATGAGTATTAGCATCTGAGTAATTCATGATGGACAGTAACAAATACGATGATAAATATATGTGTGTTTATATAATGTGGGTGGTGCCACAAGAGTCACAGATCCTATTAAAGGTGCCAGTCAACTCAGAGAGATTGTTACATTATTAAACAAGTGAAACCATTTGGTACATTATAATGCCCCATAAATGGCACCTCCTCTAGCCTTCATCAACACTCACTTTCTCTAGCCTTCATCAGTCCTCACCTCCTCTAGCCTTCATCAACACTTACCTCCTCTAGCCTTCATCAACACTTACCTCCTCTAGCCTTCATCAACACTTATCTCCTCTAGCCTTCATCAACACTCACTTTCTCTAGCCTTCATCAGTCCTCACCTCCTCTAGCCTTCATCAACACTTACCTCCTCTAGCCTTCATCAACACTTACCTCCTCTAGCCTTCATCAACACTCACTTTCTCTAGCCTTCATCAACACTTACCTCCTCTAGCCTTCATCAACACTCACTTTCTCTAGCCTTCATCAGTCCTCACCTCCTCTAGCCTTCATCAACACTTACCTCCTCTAGCCTTCATCAACACTTACCTCCTCTAGCCTTCATCATTTGTCACTTCCCCTAGCCTTCATCCTGTAACATTTGGTATCCCAAACCCAGAACTAACTCCAAGGTTCCGGTCTCAGCTCGCTCTTCCGTCTATAGCAGTCGCCTTTGGCTTGAGGTGGAGCCCTCCACTACTCAGGTGCCCCAGGTTTTATTGCGGGAGAACCAAGGAGAGAGAGTTCTGTGCAAGCACAGGAACCAAACGTGTGCAGATAGGAAGGGGGAGCAGTTAGGGGAGTCAATGAACAGACCGGGTCAACACCAAACGGGCAATGTGGTACCAAAACAGTCGCAGTCACAGGCCGAGATCATACACAGAGGAGAAGCGCAGTAGCGAATCAGAATCAGAAGAATAGTCAAACAGGCCAGGGTCAGTTCAGGCAGCAGGATGGCAGAATCAGGGACAGGCAAGGGTCAAACACCAGAATTCACAACAAGAGCAGGCTTAGAATGCACCCAGGTACTCGCACAGAACCTTTATGTTGGGCAGTGAGAAATAGCCCAAGGTCCCTTTAAATATTTGAAATTTGTGCCCCTGCGTGATGATATGACACGGGTAAAGCCGGAAGTGGCAGAAGAACTGGCCACTAAGCAAAAGCAGGCAGGGGCTTATCAGATTCAATAGATTCTTGTTATCAGTAAAGACTAACAAAGTGCTTAGCACCCTCCAGAAGATGTCTCCACTCCTCAAAAGCCCATTTTATGGCCAGCAATTCCCTGTTACCAATATAATCTCTGCGGGGGTGAATTTCTTAGAGAAAAAGGCACAGGGATGGATTCTACCAGTAATAGGGTGTCATTGTGATAACACATCACCACTTCTGATTTCAGGGCATCCACCTCTACTAGGAAGGGAAGATTTGAGTGTGGATGCTGCAGAACTGGGGTAGAGATAAGCAATTACATCAATAGATCAAAGGCTTCTATAGCCTCTGTAGACCAAATACGTACCCAAGAAAATACACAGAGGTGATTTCAAAAACACATTTATTGTCTAGGTGTCTAGGTATTCAACAACATACTGACTCAAAAGATCACGGAAGAGATTGTTTACAAATTCTTACAATTTAGTTGAGGCATTGCATAGACCTTAGGGCATTACTAATTACTTATAATGCCCATCCCCGCTATTGAAGGCTGTCTTCCATTTATCCTGTATCCTGATAAGAATCAAATTGTATGCACCCTCAGATCAAGTTTAGAGAAGATCTTGGTGCCTTTAACTCTGTTAACTCTGATATATTCCTCTATGGCCTGGTACTCTGGGATTGAGAGAAGATATGTTCTATCCTTAGGAGGAGAGGTGCCCATCATTAAATCAATAGCACAGTCATATTTTCTGTGCAGAGACAGGGTTTCGGCTGTTTTTTTAGAATAGGACAAATAAACTGAGGGTAACCCCTCAAGAGAGAAGTACTTGGGGTGATTCAGGACACGGAGGCCTACAGCCTGTGAATTACTGAGGGTTGTGTTCTTGTAACCATGGAAGGCCTAGAATCACAGGGGTATGAGACAGTGGATGACAAAGAAGCAAATCCCCTCAGTGTGATTCCCCATAGATAAAAGGAGCCTTTCTGACAATCTAATATCTAAATATCTACAGTACAAACTAATATGTAAAAAGTTCCCAGCCGCCTAGGAATCCAGAAAAGCAGGACACTGGATGCAACCCTTATCCCAATATAAGAGTACCAAAAAATAGCTGCAAGGAAGATTTTTGGGGAGTTGAAATGGCGTGACCCAAACTGGACTCCCCAGACCTGTTTAGGCTCTGTTGTTTCCCTGGCCTTTTGGGACAGGTATTACGGAGATGCCCCTTATCCCCACAATAAAGGCACAAGCCATTAGTCCATCTATGAGCCCTTTCTTCAAAGGAGCGTCTGGTAGAGCCCAGTTGCATAGGTTCTTCTAGGGATCTAGGGGCAGTGAGGAGAGGGTTAAGGGCCCAGTCTGAGGAGGAACTGGAGGGGACATCCCTAGGGTTATTTTCTTGGCATCGCTCCCTATGCCTCCTATCAATCTGTATTGCCAAGTGCATTAGAGAGTCTAGGGAGGACGGAAAGGGAAAAAACTAAGCTGTCTTTGATAGCTTCAGACAGTCCCATCCTGAACTGGCTTTTTAGAGCAGTGTCATTCCAGGCTGTTTCTACTGCCCAGCAGCGGAACTCCATACAATAGTCCTCAACTCGCCACTTGCCTTGCCTCACATTACGTATGGCTGCATCGGGAGAGGCGGCACGATCGGGATCATCATAAATGTCGGCCATTGCCTTGAAGAAGGCAGCTAGGGAAAGCTAGTGGATAGGCTAAATGCTCACAGCTGGGGATCCCCTTGTAAAAGAGTAATAAAATTAACCCTGGATCCTCCACAGGGAAAGAATAGGGTAAGAACCAAAATTGGAGCTTACATGCCTCCTGGAAAGTAAAGAACTTGCTCCAATGCACCCAAGAACTCAGAAAGAACCTTTACGTTGGGCAGTGAGAAATAGCCCAAGGCCCCTTTAAATATTTGAAATTCATGCCACAGCGCGATGATGTCACACATCGCTGCGGGTAAAGCCGGAATCACCCAAGTGGCGTGCAACCCAGAAGCAGCAGAATACACCGGCCACTAAGCCAGGGCAGGCCAGGTGTATTTATTACACATCAATTCTCACCTCCTCTAGCCTTCATTAATTTTCACCTCCTCTAGCCTTCATTAATGTATGTTCATATATTGTGGGTGGTGCCACAAGGGTCACATATTCCAATTAAAGGTGCCAGTCAACTCAGAGAAAATGTTACATCAGTGAAACCATTTGGTACATTAGAATGTCCAATAAAAGGCACCTCCTCTAGTCTTCATCAACACTCACTTTCTCTAGCCTTCATCAATTTTACCTCCTCTACCTTTCATCAACACTTATCTCCTCTAGCTTTCATCAATTCTCACCTCATCTAGCCTTCAGCAACACTTAACTCCCCTAGCCTTCATCATTTCTCACCTCGTCTAGCCTTCATCAATTCTCACCTCCTTTAGCCTTCATCAATTCTCACCTACTCTTGCCATCATCAATTCTCACCTCATTTCAATTCATCAACACTCACTTTCTTTAGCCTTCAGCATTTATCCCCTCCTCTAGCCTTCATCAACACTACCTTTCTCTAGTTTTAATCAATTCTCACCTCCTCTAACCTCCATCAACAGCTCCTCTAGCCTTCATCAATTCTCACCTTCTCTAGCCATCATCAACACTCACTTTCTCTGGCCTTCATCAACACTCACTTTCTCTGGCCTTCATCAACACTCACTTTCTCTGGCCTTCATCAACACTCACTTTCTCTGGCCTTCATCAACACTCACTTTCTCTGGCCTTCATCAACACTCACTTTCTCTAACCTTAATCAATACTCACCTTGTCTAGCCTTCAATTGAAAATGGTGAAGGAAGCCACAGACTGCAGAGCACTGCTGCTTAGTGTTTTACACACAGATGTGTTAATAATAAAACACTAAACAGCAGCACTCTTCAGTCTGTGGTTTCCTTCACCATTTTCGATTGATGATATTGAGGTCTATACGGTGTGACCTTTGGAAGGAGAGCCTATTATCATAAAGATTGGGGATACGCTGAGAATTTGTTTTCTTGTCTAGCCTTCATCAACACTCACTTTGTCTAACCTTCAACACTCACCTCCAATAGTCTTCATCAACAAACATATGTTGATTAATCAAACTCCTCTACTACTTCCTTCTACCCTTTATTAGTTTGAACTTTGCACTTTGGAGTTTAGCACATAAAACAAATTGTGGTGCACACTAAGAATTTTGCATGGAAACAAAAACTTGTACTTGTGCTCATGGCCAGCAAATGAGAAGCCATGTTGCCTCTGGCTAGGAGTTTGGGGTACTTACACGCCACATATTGGTAAATCTGTGCAGATATTGGCCATCAAACTGTTCAGCAGACCCTGGATGTTTTTCACATATTTCCCTGGTAACTATACAATAACTTTGCGACTTGGTTATGTGAAGTAGAAACATATCTGTTTCTGAAAACATATGGTTTCTGGGGGTTTTGTACTGTTAGGGGGATGGACAACACGTAATATGCATTGAATTTGTTAATTTTGCAGCACATACAATGTCAGCTATGGAATTCCTATGTATCTCTTCATTTGGGGGTCTCTACTTGCCACATAGTTTGGTAAATCTATGCATTCAAAGGTTTTAAGGTGATGCTTTAACATTTTCATACATTTTTATAAATACCACTAAGTTCAGAGAACCTTGAAGTTATGTAATAAGTAATAGAAAGACAGATTTACCCATTTTGGATTCAGCAGAATGGGTATATTTCAAAGTATATGGTTTCCTATGGTAAACCTGCTGTTACGCTATATGTTGGCTTTGGAATCTAAAATATGCCAATTTCTGCAGGAATGCTTAAAAATTCCATTATGTACTGCTGGGAGATTTTGGTCTATTTTGGAGATAAATCAATTGGATTTTTGTGCTTAAAATTATTTTTTTCTGGTATAAATCCCTTTATCATTTCTAAATTGCTATTTTACATTTTTTGTTGGTATTTAGAGTTCTAAGTCTTGTTCCTCAGAAGCAGGAATACACAGAAAGCTCCGGTTCTACAGAAAAAATAATGTATGGTTTACTAGGTAAATGTAAAGTTTCCCCTAGGAAATGCCCCTAAAGTGAAAGAGCACAAAAATGTTGAAAAAACTACTGGCGAATGAAATGTGGTATTCTGGTGCCACTTAAAGGGTCGCCAGGGAAACATGACAACGACAGTGTGAATGTTATTGATAAGGAAGAAAGAGAAGAGAGAGGAGAAACTTTCAGGTACTTCATTTTGTGTTGGTAACTTCCTCACTATGGCGCAAATTCACTAAGCGCCGAAGCGCCGAACGCTATGCGTCAATTCGCTAGCGTTGGGCATTTTCGTTACTTCGCAAATCCACTAACGAACGCTGGCGTAGATTCACTAGTGTTACTTCACACCCTTACGCCTGGCGAATTTTCGATACGGACGTAACTACGCAAATTCACTAACTTGCGCAGTGTACTGAACGCTACCTTTTACGCTAGACTTCCTTCGCCACCTCAGACCTGGCGAAGCGCAATAGAGTAGATAGGGATTGCTTCCAAAAAAGTTCAAATTTTTTCTTAGTCCCAAAAAACGCTGGCGTGTTTTCTATATTATGGGTGATAGGCTGAAAAAGATTGAAAAAACTTTTGGGGCTCCCCTCCTTCCCCCCTACATTTCCTGACTCATGGCAACTTACCTAGACAGTGGGCACATGTGTAGGGCAAAATAACATTTTATTTGATGTTTTTATGGTTTCCCAGGCATTTATAGTGATTCTACGTATTCCTCCATTGAAATTTGAATTTGGCGCCGTATGCAAATTAACCTTCGCTAGCGCAACTTCGCTTCACTTAGTGAATCAACGCTAGCGCAACTTCGCAACCTTATGCTACCCCTGTGCGCAACTTCGGATTTTAGTGAATTTGCGGAGCGCTGGCGAAACTACACCTGCCGAACTGTGGCGCGGCGAGGTTGCGCCTGGTGCAACTACGAATCTTAGTGAATTTGCCCCATTCATATCTCTGGAGCCACAGACAAGCCTTATGCAATTTTTCATTGTGTCCTATGGGAACATTAAAAAGAACAGTGACAAGCAAATGCCTAAAACTATAAGAAGGGAGAGTTTATTTACCTTAATTTGTGGACACTGGAGGCAATGCCGCACAGCCTGTAAATCCCATCCACTATTCCATGTTCTTCCACAAACTCTGCACAGCTTCTCAGTACCTGGGGAACTGGTATAAAGCCAGATAGAGAGAGAGGAAATATTATGGTCACATCTACATATCAAAACTCCTACACTATAGCTACAGTATACAGTATATATATATATATATATAGAGCCAGTCAGACATAGAGGAGATCCTATAGTCACATCTAGATATCCATACTCACTCAGTAGGGCTGTAGGAGAGCTCAAGGTGCAACTGATAAAGAGAGGTAATGAGTATATACACATTTGTATAAAATGAAGAAATAGCCACATAGTGTGTGTATTAGTCTTCCCAGGTTATATTCATACTATCTGCCCTACAGTCCCAATCCCAACCTTAACTCACAATATAAATGGACACAATTAGTATATGTTTTGTGAAGCAAAGGAACCGTCACGGTTTGGGTGAGAAGTGCCAAAGAGCCCCCCAATGCAGGACACCCACAACTATATCCTTTGCAGTTAGAGTGTTTCCCTCTTATAGGGTCACCATTACCACCATTTAACATTTTGTCTTTTGTTTTTCACCTAGATATTGTTTATTTGCCAGTATGACTGGTGAATGATGCTAATCACACTGCTGGATCAGTTATGTTGTTGTTTCATTGATTTGCATGATTTTTGTGCTTTTGTTGCATTTCTATTCCAGCATTATTGTCACAATCGGCACCCGAAATCCAGAACTGGTGCTAAGCTCCCTGGTCTCTTTCCCTTTCACTTTGAGAGAAGCCCTCAGCTAATTGGATGCCTCCAGGTCTTAATAAGAGAGGAGCCAAGCGAAGGGTTCTGGATGAGCAAAGGGGCACGGCCATTGTCTAGATTTTGGCACAGTACTTGGAATAGACAAAGTGTAGTCAGACAGGCCGGGGTCGGTGCAGGCAGAGTTCAAGGAAGGTCAGACAGGCACGGGTCAATACGGGTAGAATCATCAGGCAGGCAGGAGTCAGGATCAGCAGAGTTCAGGAGAGTCAGGCAGGGATCAGGACCATATAAGCCTGCACAGAATTCTAGCAAGTAGAACCTACAACGGGCAAAGATTTTGAGCCACAAGTCCCTTTAAATATTTGAATTTCACGCCATTTGGTCTGATGACGTCACAAGTCTGGCACGTAAACCCAGAAGTACGCGGCCACGTGCGCCATAGAGAACCAGGCGCTTGAGGGGAAAGGACTAGGGCTGCGGGGCATGAAGCACACCCCCCACCAGGCCTTAGTCCCCGCTAGACCACCAGGGTAAGCCCTTACAATTATTCCTCATTACATATATTTTAGCAAAGCTTTGCAGTTTGGCAGTTTGGAGAAGAAAGACGTCTTTACCCATAATGGTTTCAGCAGAATGTGCACTTCCCGAAAATGTATTTCATTCTGTGGTCTTACGACCACAGTGTTTTTATGGGGTCTTACGACACATAATACGCAGGCTGGGGGCTTTGTTTGCAGAAACTGATTCGACAGCCGAGAAAATTGATCTGCACTATTTTCAGTTTAGTTTCCCTACAGGCCACATGCGATGATGATCTATTCTTATTGGCCATCAAACTGTTACATAAACCAATTAGTCGGCAAAGTTCAGAAACGTAGAAAAAACGTATCAACGCTTTGCAGTGTGACAGTCTGTATATATCATTCAGATATTCAGATATTTATTATGTTCCATTACATAGAAATAGTTGTTTGTTAAATATAGCAATATGCATATACAATATACAAATATAATAAAGTAATATTTCCCATGGAACAGAATTGTAACAATGCTTTTATGGATGTAGATCATAATGAGACATCATCAGTAAAAGTAGACACATTACTAAAGTCTGGCCACTCCTGGAGTAGAAAAACATATTGGATTCACATTGGATTCAGCAGAATTTGTACTTTTTAAAAATGTAGGCTTTTAGTGGGATCTTACAATGCATAATACACAGGCAGGGGCTTTGTTTGCAGACCCCGGGTTTCATATTTAGGGTGACTTGCCTTTGTATGTTGCAATTTTCAGAAATATCATAAAAACTGCTACATTTAGGAAAGCTCACCTCCTCTGATGAAACGCTCAATAGCGCGAAACGCGTCAGGAGGGAGTGGCTAACACAAGGTAGGCAGACCCGGGGGGGGAGACACTGTTTTAGATAACTTTAGGAAAGCTTTGCAATTTGCAGTAGAAACACATATTTGCCCATTTTGGATTGAAAAGAATGTATTCTTTATGAAAAGATATGGTTCCATAGGATAAATGAATGTTTGTGCAATTTGTGGCCTTGGAATGTGCAGAGTATGAAGAGAGTTCTGGAGCAGGGCTGCGGGAATGTGGTAGCACTGCTGGGAGTGTTTGACCCATACAAGTCACAAATTGCCATAAAACGATACATATTTGGTACTGGCACCATCAGGAGACGTAGAACTTTCCAAATTGGTTGTATTTTCAAGCACTTTTGTTATTCTGATATGTGTTTTTTTCATTTTTAGATATTTAGAAGCCCATTTCTTGTTACAGGAGTAATAAATATTAATAAAATAAAAATAAAAATGTTTTCATATTTTGAAAGATTAGTTTGTCCTGAAATACATGAAAAAGAAATTCATTCATTACACCTTCCCATGCATAATAAACACAATTCCATTGGCCTGTTGGTTTGGGTACACTATATTTTGGGGTTGAATTCATTTAATTGAATGTATTGTGGTAAATCTGGAAGCCAATGAATGAATTGGGAGGAGGTAGAAAGGCCAGTGAGTGGTGATTATTAGTTATACATTTGACTATAACTAGCAGTACTGGTGCCATTACTACACTACTCAGCGTTCCTATGTCACGTGTCTTGTTTCATTGCTGTTGGGTTTGGAATGGGATTGGGATGTTATTGTCATGTGATTTGTTTTGCATTTTCAGCTCAGCTTTTTTGTTAATTGTTTGTTTTTGTGAATAAATAGTTCACTGTGAGACTAGTGGAAGTGAATTTTGCCACCATTGTCACTGATTTTTGTTGTTGCTTTAATTGTGACTATATGGATTTATAGTGATTTTCAATACCTGTTCTGGTCATCTTACTGCTTGAGATTCTAGGGCTGAAAGTGGAAGCAGCAGAAGAAGTGGTAACCCTGGAAAATGCACGCTAAGAATTTTTGATCTGTATATGACACATGCTTGGGTCATTATATGCCTCATAGGGACCAAACTCTTCATAAGACCCCTAGTGTTTGTGTGTCTGGTGTGTTACGTATCTGTAGATGTTGCAAATACAAATTTGAAACAATATACACTTACCAAAAATATATGCTTTTTTGGGGTCAAATAAATTTTATTTTAACTATATATATATTGTGTGTGTGTATATATATATATATATATATATATATATATATATATATATATAAAATACAGTAGCCAGTGTCACAAAATAATATATATATATATATATATATATATATATATATATATATATATATATATATATATATATATATATATATACATTGTACTAATTCTGGGCTCTCAGCACACACTATGGTATGTTTTGGTAGCCAAGGATGAGTAGAGTATAACAGTGCTTTATTAGCAGGTTCAAGCAGCCATTACACAACAGTAAGCAACTCTAGCACCACAGCTGTATAGAAAGTATGCACAGTATGAGTATGAGCACAGTGACATCTACAGGCCATTTGTATAAACACCACATATTCCCCCTAGAGTAGGAAAGCATTTGGACCACATATTCCCCCTGCAGTAGGAAAGCATTTGGACAACTATAATAAACAGCAACAATTAAACAGTATGCATTTTAAAAAATATTATACATTCTTCACATCACAAAGTCCTTGGTCCATGCAGGTAGTTTTCTGATTTTCTCAGTACGCCTTATAGGTTCACTTTCTTCAGGCCTATTGCAGTTGACATCAGGAGTAGGAAAATGTCCTTCATCAAATGGATCTTCTCCAAAGTCATATCTAACAGGAGCAAGACGACTTGCATTCCATATGCGTCCATCAGACAGTTCATATGTGTATGGTCCTCGCTGGCGTCTTACTTCAAGTGGTGTAGTAAATTTAGATTGTCCTTGTTTCAGTATTCCTGGTTTCTTAATTCTGACTAAAGATCCAGGCTGAAAGTGCACTTCTCTTGCACCACATTTTCTGTCAGTATAAGCCTTGCATTTAGCTTGTTGACGTTTCACAATGTCAGCAGTAGATGATTTTGTAGGCACAGTATTTTGTGGAAGTTTGATGTCTGCAACATGTAACTTAGTGCGCATCTGTCTGCCATGTAATAATTCAGCTGGAGATGATTGGTTGTTGCATTGCACGTTGCTCTGTAGTTATGTAGGAACTCTGTTGTAAATACTTTCCAATATTTCCCAGTAAGATTTGCTGTCTGTTTCTTTCAGACTTCTGTTGAATCGCTTGATTTCTCCATTTGCTTGTGGGTAATACACTGAAGATTTCCTATGCACAATATTCCTCTCTCTCAGAAAGGATTCAAACTCATATGAGACAAACTGTGGTCCGTTGTCTGATACTAACTCCTTTGGATTACCTTCTCTGCTGAAGACTGTAGACAGAAATGTACTGTAGCTGATGTTATATGAGAAACAAATGCAATTTCAGTCCATTTACTGTAATAGTCCATCAAGGTTATAGTAAATCTACAGTCTATAGGAGCATCTGTAAAAGGGCCGACAATATCAATAGCAAGTTTATCCCATGTAGAATCAGGGAATGGTACTGGCTGAAGTGGTGAAATGTTAGACACTGGCTGTGTGTCAGGCACTGGTGCTGTAGTAATGAGACCAGCAACTAATTGTAGGGTTAATGCAGCAAAGAGATCCCTTCCAAGTATAGCAGTTCCCTTATTCACAATGTAAAAGTCACATTTTGCAGTATTTGATTCAAATTGTACAGTCACTGGCAAGTA
The DNA here is from genome assembly GCA_038501925.1 of Xenopus petersii. Lineage (NCBI taxonomy): Eukaryota > Metazoa > Chordata > Amphibia > Anura > Pipidae > Xenopus > Xenopus petersii. The sequence continues at coordinate 299,198 of CM076688.1, forward strand.
ACCAAGCACAGGGATTGGATCCTTTAAGTAACTGACAGTTTCAGGGCAGGTACAACAAGCGGATCTTTTGCAAAGTATTTCAAGAAAATCTCCTTTGGTTGTATAGAAAGAGCTGAACCTGTATCACATCAGGTTAATGGAGTGTCCCTTGTCAGCAGAAGCAGAACTGACACTGACATATAAACTTGTCTGGAATAAATCTACCAGCTTTATCCTCACTTAATACTGGGACATTTGTACTGGTGACTTCATGAACATCTTTAGCAGAACTACGGCAGATCTTAGCAAAATCTCCTTTAAGATGTGATTGGTGTGGCGGAAACATGGCTGAATGAGTCACATGACTGGGCAGTAAATATCAGGGGCTATACTTTGTTTCAGAGGGACAGAGGCAATAGAAAAGGAGGAGGGGTATGTCTGTATGTTAGGCAGGATTTAAAAGCTCATATAAAGGAGGAGGTTATGTTAGAAAATGAGGGGGCAGAAGTCGTATGGGTGGAGTTCTTCACCAATTGTAAAGAATCCAGCAAATTAATTGTAGGCGTCGCTATAGACCCCCTAATGTAAGTGACGAGGAGGAGGCGAAGCTCCTGATGCAAATAGAAAAGGCTACTAGTTTAGGTAAAGTAATGATAATGGGGGATTTTAATTAGCCAGATATTGACTGGAGCAACAGTACTGCCAGATCAGTTAATGGGAACAAGTTTATAAACTTATTGCACGACAATTTTTTAGCACAGGTTGTTGAGGAGCCAACCAGAAAAAATGCTATTCTTGATTTAGTGATCTCTAATGAGCCAGAACTTATAGCAAATGTGCAAGTCATTGAACCCCTGGGTAATAGTGACCATAATGTTATATCATTTAATGTCTGGTGCAAAAAACAAAAATATACTGGCGCAACAAAAACCAGGAATTTTGGAAAAGCTAATTTTAGTGCCTTGAGGGCTGCCCTACAGAGTATTGATTGGGGCATTAGGTTTTCAGCTAAAAACACAGAACAGAAATGGTTGTCCTTTAAAATGATATTAAATCATTACTGTTCTCAATTTATTCCCTTAAGGACTAAACGTAGAAGCTCTAAGAATCATCCTGTGTGGCTTAATACAGAAGTAAAGAAGTTAATGGGAAAGAAGAGAAAGGCATTTAATAACTACAAATCTGTAGGGACAGAAGCTGCATTTAATGAATATAAACACTGTAATAAATGTTGTAAATCAGCAATCCGGAAGGCTAAGAAAAGAAATGAAGAGTTAATTGCGGTGGAGGTGAAAACTAACCCTAAAAAGTTTTTTAAATATATTAATAGTAAAAAGATGCAGGTTGAGAGTGTTGCTCCATTAAATAATGGTACCAGTATGGTTGTAACAGATACAGATAAGGCAAATGTGTTAAATCAGTTCTTTTCTTCAGTGTATACAATAGAGGAGTCTGGGTTCCCAGGCTCACTTTATAACTGCACTAATGGCTCAGCTCAATCTAGTCAGTGGCTGACTCAGGATATGATTCATAAAGCTTTAATACAAATGAATGTAAACAAGGCTCCAGGGCCTGATGGCATACACCCCCGGGTTCTAAGAGAGCTTAGTTCAGTTTTAGACCAGCCCTTATTTCTGATTTTCTCAGATTCACTGTCATCTGGTATGGTGCCTATGGATTGGAGAAAAGCTGATGTTATTCCAATATTTAAAAAGGGATTTTGATTTCAGCCTGGCAATTATAGGCCAGTAAGCTTGACATCTGTGGTGGGCAAATTATTTGAAGGCTTGTTAAGGGATCACATTCAAAATTTTGTCCTAATGAATGGCATTATGAACAACAATCAGCATGGCTTTATGAAGGATAGGTCATGTCAGACGAATTTGATTGCATTTTATGATGAGGTAAGTAAGATTCTGGATAGTGGGGGGGCAGTAGATGTGATCTATTTGGATTTTTACTGTGCCCCACTAAACTAAGGTCTGTTGGGCTTAATGAAGTCGTTTGCATATGGATAGGAAACTTAGTGGGGTCCCCCAGGGCTCAGTATTGGGTCCACTTTTATTTAACTTGTTCATTAATGACTTAGGGGAGGGTGTTGTAAGTAATGTATCAGTGTTTGCAGATGAGACAAAACTATCAGCCCAATTAATTCCATCCAGCATGTGGCACTTGCAACAGGATCTTGACTAACTGGCAATCTGGGCAGCTAAGTGGCAAATGAGATTCAATGTTGATAAATGTAAAGTCCTGCACCTGGGATGTAACAATATCCACTTATACCCTTAATGGGACTGCACTAGGCAAATCCATAATGGAGACGGAGCTTGGAGTCCTTGTAGATAATAAACTTGTCTGTAGCAAGTAATGCCAGTCAGCAGCATCAAGGGCAAATAAGGTCTTGACTTGTATTAAATGGGGCAGAGAGTCACGGGAGGAGGGGGTCCCACTGTATAGAGCACTGGTAAGGCCCCATCTAGAATATGCCGTACAGTTTTGTCTCCATCACTCAAACAGGACATTATTGTATTAGAGAGGGGACAGAGAAGGGCAACTAAGCTGGTAAAGGGAAAATCTTAGCTATGAGGAAAGACTGGCCAAATTGGGGATGTTCACTCTGGAGAAGAGGCGCTTAAGGGGAGATATGATAACTATGTATAAATATATAAGGGGATCATATAATAATCTCTCTAATGATTTATTTACCAGTAGGTCTTTCCAGCTGACACAAGGTCACCCATTCCGATTAGAAGAAAAGAGGTTCCGCCTAAATATTGGGAAGGGGTTTGTTACAGTGAGAGCTGTGAAGATGTGGAATTGTCTCCCTGAATCAGTGGTACAGGCTGATACATTAGATAGGTACAAGGAAGGGTCGGATGCTTTATTCACCAGTAGCTCCTCCCAGCAGACAGGAGGGAGCCAATGAGATTAGAGGAGGGAAAGGGGTGTTACAGGGAGAGCTGGGAAGTGAATCAGGGGTACAGGCTGATACATTAGATAGGTATAAGAAGGGGTTGGATGGTGTTTAGCAAGTGAGGGAATACAGGGTTATGGGAAATAGCTCATAGTACAAGTTGATCCAGGGACTGGTCCCATTGCCATTTTGGAGTCAGGAAGGAATTTTTCCCCCTCTTAGGCAAATTGGAGAGGCTTCAGATGGGTTTTTTTTTGCCTTCCTCTGGATCAACTGGCAGATAGGTAGTTAATAACAAAAAAAAAGTTGAACTCAATGGACATGTGTCTTTTTTCAACCTTACTTACTATGTTACTATGTCCTACTTTTGTGCATTCGCGGCACCGTTTAGCTTTTGCAGGACATGGAACATGATTTGCAGTGTGTTTTGTTGAACCATAGTGAAAGCAGTATTTGTAGTTGTATTTGCTGCACAGTTTTGCAGTGAATCCCTTTCCTTAGCACTGTATTTTGCCTGTGACTGTGCATTATTAGGCCACAGCGCTGGATTCACAGTCTGTACATTCCCCGAGTTTTAGCCTCTGCCACTGCTGTTTCAATTTGGCTAGCAACTGTAATAGCCTTTGCAAGGGTTAAATTCTTCTCTAGGAGCAGTCTCTCTCTAATGCGAGGTGAGTTTGTTTTTTCTACTATTTGGTCTCTTAGCAGATCCCCAAACTCACAGGTAACAACCAGCTCTCTCAAAGCTGCTACAAATTGTTCTGTGGATTCGCCATTACGTTGTCCACGTTGGTGGACTTTATATCTTTCAGCAACTACATTTACTCTTGGCACGAAAAAGTTCTTTAGAGCAGTAAGTGCAGTTTCATAAGTCTCATCAGGTAATGGTAATGTATAGAATATACGCTGTCCCTCTGCTCCCAGGCAGTGAATAAGTAAAGCTTTTTAGCAGCACAAATCTCCCCTTGGTCAGTAGCAATAATATAATTTTCAAACATACGGATCCAAGCAGTAAAAGGTATGGTAGGCTCACCAGGGTTTGGAAGAAAAGGTGCAGGCTGCTGCAGAGGTAGAAGAGACATCCGTGTCGCCATTTGTTATGTTTTGGTAGCCGAGGATGACAGTGCTTTATTAGCACACTCATGCAGCCATTACACAACAGTAAGCAACACCACAAGCTGTATAGAAAGTATGGACAGTATAAGTCTTGAGCACAGTGACATCTACAGGCCATTTGTATAAACACCACACACTACTATTTTATAATCCCTTGCAGACTGGCCATCAAACTCTTCAGAAGACACCTGACATTCATACTTTCCCTTTGTACCTAAGGACTCATGGGAGAAATGCTCGTCCAGACTCAGCAGATGAAGACACTAACAGAGGCTAAGTAATCCGGCTGTAGGAAACAGTTCTTAGGCTGTGAGTGATTGGTCACCAACTGGGGAAAGAAGGAGTGGCTGGAGGAGGCCCCTCTGCCCAGGTGAGTTATGTACTGTTGAAATGTTATAAATAACAGTGACCCTGGATGTCTCCCATGGCTACACAGCAGCTTGTTTATATAAACTATAGTAGTACTTATCTGTTATCTACTGTGTATCCTGTGCTTGAATGGCTGCCCCCATGGCTACACAGCAGCTTGTTTATATAAACTATAGTAGTACTTATCTGTTCTCTACTGTGTATCCTGTGCTTGAATGGCTGCCCCCATGGCTACACAGCAGCTTGTTTATATAAACTATAGTAGTACTTATCTGTTATCTACTGTGTATCCTGTGCTTGAATGGCTGCCCCCATGGCTACACAGCAGCTTGTTTCTATAAACTATAGTAGTACTTATCTGTTATCTACTGTGTATCCTGTGCTTGAATGGCTGCCCCCATGGCTACACAGCAGCTTGTTTATATAAACTATAGTAGTACTTATCTGTTATCTACTGTGTATCCTGTGCTTCAATGGCTGCCCCCATGGCTACACAGCAGCTTGTTTATATAAACTATAGTAGTACTTATCTGTTATCTACTGTGTATCCTGTGCTTGAATGGCTGCCCCCATGGCTACACAGCAGCTTGTTTATATAAACTATAGTAGTACTTATCTGTTATCTACTGTGTATCCTGTGCTTGAATGGCTGCCCCCATGGCTACACAGCAGCTTGTTTATATAAACTATAGTAGTACTTATCTGTTATCTACTGTGTATCCTGTGCTTGAATGGCTGCCCCCATGGCTACACAGCAGCTTATTTATATAAACTATAGTAGTACTTATCTGTTATCTACTGTGTATCTTTTGCTTGAATGGCTGCCCCCATGGCTACACAGCAGCTTGTTTATATAAACTATAGTAGTACTTATCTGTTATCTACTGTGTATCCTGTGCTTGAATGACTGCCCCCATGGCTACACAGCAGCTTGTTTATATAAACTATAGTAGTACTTATCTGTTATCTACTGTGTATCCTGTGCTTGAATGGCTGCCCCATGGCTACACAACAGCTTGTTTATATAAACTATAGTAGTACTTATCTGTTATCTACTGTGTATCCTGTGCTTGAATGGCTGCCCCATGGCTACACAGCAGCTTGTTTATATAAACTATAGTAGTACTTATCTGTTATCTACTGTGTATCCTGTGCTTGAATGGCTGCCCCATGGCTACACAACAGCTTGTTTATATAAACTATAGTAGTACTTATCTGTTATCTACTGTGTATCCTGTGCTTGAATGGCTGCCCCCATGGCTACACAGCAGCTTGTTTATATAAACTATAGTAGTACTTATCTGTTATCTACTGTGTATCCTGTGCTTGAATGGCTGCCCCCATGGCTACACAGCAGCTTGTTTATATAAACTATAGTAGTACTTATCTGTTAGCTACTGTGTATCCTGTGCTTGAATGGCTGCCCCCATGGCTACACAGCAGCTTGTTTATATAAACTATAGTAGTACTTATCTGTTATCTACTGTGTATCCTGTGCTTGAATGGCTGCCCCCATGGCTACACAGCAGCTTGTTTATATAAACTATAGTAGTGTTTTGAAGCAACCAGACCAGTTTTATCAGTGCAGGGCAACACTATTATATTTTTATTACTTTATAATACTTTGATTTTTGATGTTACTGTTCCTTTAATATAGGTTATTATATGGGGCAGAGCTGTGGCACAGTGGGCTCTATGTGCGTGTTTTGTACTTATTACCCACAATCCCTATAATAATAATGTAGCTGCTACGTTGGGGTGTATTGGATGAGAAGTGTTCCCTACATTTGCCCCGTTAATTGGGTAATGAAGTAGTTGGTACATGTGGAAATGCCATTAAGCAAATGTAAAAGAGACAAAATGTTTCGCTCATAGAGAAGGAAAGGGGAAGTTGTCACTTGCACAAGTCGCTGTTTCCTGCATTACAAAATGTGACTCACGTATTTGTGTCAGTGTGTGTCAGTGTGTGTGTGTCAGTGTGTGTGTGTCAGTGTGTGTGTGTCAGTGTGTGTGTGTCAGTGTGTGTGTGTCAGTGTGTGTGTGTGTCAGTGTGTGTGTGTCAGTGTGTGTGTGTGTCAGTGTGTGTGTGTCAGTGTGTGTGTGTGTCAGTGTGTGTGTGTCAGTGTGTGTGTCAGTGTGTGTGTGTGTGTCAGTGTGTGTGTGTGTGTCAGTGTGTGTGTGTCAGTGTGTGTGTCAGTGTGTGTGTCAGTGTGTCAGTGTGTCAGTGTGTGTGTGTCAGTGTGTGTGTGTGTGTCAGTGTGTGTGTGTCAGTGTGTGTGTCAGTGTGTCAGTGTGTGTGTGTCAGTGTGTGTGTGTCAGTGTGTGTGTGTCAGTGTGTGTGTGTGTCAGTGTGTGTGTGTCAGTGTGTGTGTGTGTCAGTGTGTGTGTGTCAGTGTGTGTGTGTGTCAGTGTGTGTGTGTCAGTGTGTGTGTGTCAGTGTGTGTGTGTGTCAGTGTGTGTGTGTCAGTGTGTGTGTGTGTCAGTGTGTGTGTGTCAGTGTGTGTGTCAGTGTGTGTGTGTCAGTGTGTGTGTGTCAGTGTGTGTGTGTGTCAGTGTGTGTGTGTCAGTGTGTGTGTGTGTCAGTGTGTGTGTGTGTCAGTGTGTGTGTCAGTGTGTGTGTGTCAGTGTGTGTGTGTCAGTGTGTGTGTCAGTGTGTGTGTGTCAGTGTGTGTGTGTCAGTGTGTGTGTGTGTCAGTGTGTGTGTGTCAGTGTGTGTGTCAGTGTGTGTGTGTCAGTGTGTGTCAGTGTGTCAGTGTGTGTGTGTCAGTGTGTGTGTGTCAGTGTGTGTGTGTGTCAGTGTGTGTGTGTCAGTGTGTGTGTCAGTGTGTGTGTGTCAGTGTGTGTGTGTCAGTGTGTGTGTCAGTGTGTGTGTCAGTGTGTGTGTGTCAGTGTGTGTGTGTCAGTGTGTGTGTGTCAGTGTGTGTGTCAGTGTGTGTGTGTGTGTCAGTGTGTGTGTGTCAGTGTGTGTGTGTCAGTGTGTGTCAGTGTGTGTCAGTGTGTCAGTGTGTGTGTGTCAGTGTGTGTCAGTGTGTGTGTCAGTGTGTGTGTGTCAGTGTGTGTGTGTCAGTGTGTGTGTGTCAGTGTGTGTGTGTCAGTGTGTGTGTCAGTGTGTGTGTCAGTGTGTCAGTGTGTGTGTGTCAGTGTGTGTGTGTCAGTGTGTGTGTCAGTGTGTCAGTGTGTGTGTGTCAGTGTGTGTGTGTCAGTGTGTGTGTGTCAGTGTGTGTGTGTGTGTCAGTGTGTGTGTGTCAGTGTGTGTGTGTCAGTGTGTGTGTGTCAGTGTGTGTGTCAGTGTGTCAGTGTGTGTGTGTCAGTGTGTGTGTGTCAGTGTGTGTGTGTCAGTGTGTGTGTGTCAGTGTGTGTGTGTGTGTCAGTGTGTGTGTGTCAGTGTGTGTGTGTCAGTGTGTGTGTCAGTGTGTCAGTGTGTGTGTGTCAGTGTGTGTGTGTCAGTGTGTGTGTCAGTGTGTGTGTGTCAGTGTGTGTGTGTCAGTGTGTGTGTGTGTGTCAGTGTGTGTGTGTCAGTGTGTGTGTCAGTGTGTGTGTGTCAGTGTGTGTGTGTCAGTGTGTCAGTGTGTGTGTGTCAGTGTGTGTGTGTGTCAGTGTGTGTGTGTCAGTGTGTGTGTGTCAGTGTGTGTGTGTCAGTGTGTGTGTGTCAGTGTGTGTGTGTCAGTGTGTGTGTGTGTCAGTGTGTGTGTGTCAGTGGTTGTATGAATGAGGTGCCATGAATATCAGTCCAGTGTGTAGACGTCAGACCAGTAAAAAGAACAACTAGTGATAAAGATGGAGTTGAGCCGGTGTTGGCCGACCTCCTGTTTAGTTACAGATCTGGTGATGTCCCGGTCACTGGTTGTTACTCAATAGATGAAGCGACTGATACTGGTGCTGGTGCTGGTGCTGGTGCTGGTCACAGAGGGCTCAGGAGTCTGCCGCTTACAAACATCACATTTGGGAAGATTAGATCGGAGGGAGGGGGATCTAACACCTTTCATTCCCTAAAACTTCATCAGTAAAGTCAGTGGCCCCCCAAACTCTGCCACTTCCCTCACTTCAACTGTTTATTTATTATTCCTGGGGGGGGCAAAATACTTCAGATCTCCCCCCATATTAGTTGGGAAATAGCACAACCCAGTCCAATGTGGGGTAGAGCCAGGGGTCCATTTCTTCTTCTAAATCCACCAAACATTTCACCGGGCACATTCCCCCCCCCCCCCACGGGCACCGGATACAGTTAAAGGGAAATGTGCCAGGGGGCTGACGATCTTCTGAAGAAGAAAACAGTACAGACATGGGGGCTGGGTATTTGGGGTGTGGGGGCTGCTACTTATCTATTTGTAGGGAGTTTGGCAGATTTCAGCATCTCTACTAATTATGTCTCTTTATCCATGGGGTCTGTGAGTAAAGTTCATTCTCATGTGGCACTGGCATTGCCCATACGAGCCTTTACTAACCAATCATTAGTCATTAGTCTCCTCCACTGTAACTAATGCCAGACCCATCAACTCATGTCCACTTTCTTTCCTTCACTCTACTCATTCTACTCACTACACTCATTACACTCATTCTACTCATTACACTCATTCTACTCACTACACTCATTCTACTCATTACACTTATTCTACTCATTACACTTATTCTACTCATTCTACTCACTACACTCATTCTACTCACTACACTCATTCTACTCATTCTACTCATTACACTTATTCTACTCATTACACTTATTCTACTCATTCTACTCACTACACTCATTCTACTCATTCTACTCACTACACTCATTCTACTCACTACACTCATTCTACTCATTCTACTCACTACACTCATTCTACTCACTACACTCATTCTACTCATTCTACTCATTACACTTATTCTACTCATTCTACTCACTACACTCATTCTAATCATTCTACGCATTCTACTCATTCTACTCATTCTACTCACTACACTCATTCTACTCATTCTACTCATTACTCTTATTCTACTCATTCTACTCACTACACTCATTCTACTCACTACACTCATTCTACTCATTACACTCACTACACTCATTCTACTCACTACACTCATTCTACTCATTACACTTATTCTACTCATTCTACTCACTACACTCATTCTACTCACTACACTCATTCTACTCACTCCACTCATTCTACTCATTCTACTCACTACACTCATTCTACTCATTACACTCACTCCACTCATTCTACTCACTGCACTCATTCTACTCATTCTATTCATTACACTCACTACACTCATTCTACTCACTACAATCATTCTACTCATTCTACTCATTACACTCATTTTATTCATTCTACTCATTCTACTCATTACACTCATTCTATTCTTTCTACTCATTCTACTCATTACACTCATTCTACTCATTCTACTCATTACATTTATTCTGCTCATTGTAGGCATTATACTCATTCTACTCACAGGGTCTTGTACAGGCCCCACACTTTTAATTCACTTTCTACTAAACCAGATTTCCTACTTTTTGTCCGAATACAGGGAATTATGGGTAGTCATGGAATTAGAGCCAACTATCCAATGTGTAGGCTGTTTATTGGCTACTATTTTCTTTGAGTATTTGTATTATATGTGGGCTGTGGGCAGCGAGCTGAATGTTATGTATTTAGACTTGGATTTCAGTTCATGTGGGTGGTACATTTTCAATGAGAGGTACTATGGGTATTTAGGTCTATCTGCAGGAGACGTGACCTGAGCTTTAGTAAATGTGGGTGGTACATTAGCCCTATTCACATGTTGTATCCCTATCTCTAGGCCTTACAGACTGGATTTCAGTTCCTATGGACTATACACTGACAGTGAATGGTGTAGATCTACCTGTAACATATACCTGCATTCCACTCCACTCCACTTTGGGAGGTGTCCTGTGTAATTGGAATTAAGCCTATACTGTTCTAGGTATATAGCTGGACACATGGTTCTTGTGGGCAGAAAAGTCACTTCCGGTACAACTAGCTTTAGGAAATAACCAATAGTAATTTGGAAATTACCTTCTAATCCAGAAATGGCGAGATGTTCCAGTAAATCACATCCAAAGGTTTTGTCTTTGGTGGCTTTCTTCCTCACCTTCTGCCTGGCCTTCATTGCAAGCGACATTGGGACAATTCCTCACAAGAGCCAACTCTTTCTCTGTTATAAAATGGCCTGAGAGAGTTCATTACATCCAACAATTGTGTGGAACATCCATTAGGGGCAGCTTTGATCTCTGCACCAGTTCCCAAGGTTTCTCATTGCCAAGCTGAGGCAACCCGACTCCAAGCTCTTCCATGGTCAGACTTCCATCGCACCAGCTACCACCTCCATCCCGTTCACCTTCTCTTGCAATTCAACCTGAAAGGATGTGGTTCTCGTAGAGGAAGCAGCTTACTGAAATGATCACCGCCCTTGTCGAGAACAGCTTTTAGCTGAGCACCCACCCTTCTCCTTCTTCTGATTCTTAGATCAGCGTTTTAGAGGAAGCCAGAGTTACTGTCTTCAGAAACCACATCCTGTTCATAGCATCACCCAGAGCTCACAGAGTGGCGTCTCAGAGCTAGTGGAACTGTACCCAGAGTCTCCCTTCTTCAGCAAAGGGCTATAATTACCCCTATAGATGTGTGCCCCTGTCCCATAGAGCTCGCAATCCAACCTCTCACCCAGAGCTCACAGAGTGGCGTCTCAGAGCTAGTGGAACTGTACCCAGAGTCTCCCTTCTTCAGCAAAGGGCTATAATTACCCCTATAGATGTGTGCCCCTGTCCCATAGAGCTCGCAATCCAACCTCTCACCCAGAGCTCACAGAGTGGCGTCTCAGAGCTAGTGGAACTGTACCCAGAGTCTCCCTTCTTCAGCAAAGGGCTATAATTACCCCTATAGATGTGTGCCCCTGTCCCATAGAGCTCGCAATCCAACCTCTCACCCAGAGCTCACAGAGTGGCGTCTCAGAGCTAGTGGAACTGTACCCAGAGTCTCCCTTCTTCAGCAAAGGGCTATAATTACCCCTATAGATGTGTGCCCCTGTCCCATAGAGCTCGCAATCCAACCTCTCACCCAGAGCTCACAGAGTGGCGTCTCAGAGCTAGTGGAACTGTACCCAGAGTCTCCCTTCTTCAGCAAAGGGCTATAATTACCCCTATAGATGTGTGCCCCTGTCCCATAGAGCTCGCAATCCAACCTCTCACCCAGAGCTCACAGAGTGGCGTCTCAGAGCTAGTGGAACTGTACCCAGAGTCTCCCTTCTTCAGCAAAGGGCTATAATTACCCCTATAGATTTGTGCCCCTGTCCCATAGAGCTCGCAATCCAACCTCTCACCCAGAGCTCACAGAGTGGCGTCTCAGAGCTAGTGGAACTGTACCCAGAGTCTCCCTTCTTCAGCAAAGGGCTATAATTACCCCTATAGATCTGTGCCCCTGTCCCATAGAGCTCGCAATCCAACCTCTCACCCAGAGCTCACAGAGTGGCGTCTCAGAGCTAGTGGAACTGTACCCAGAGTCTCCCTTCTTCAGCAAAGGGCTATAATTACCCCTATAGATGTGTGCCCCTGTCCCATAGAGCTCGCAATCCAACCTCTCACCCAGAGCTCACAGAATGGCGTCTCAGAGGTAGTGGAACTGTACCCAGAGTCTCCCTTCTTCAGCAAAGGGCTATAATTACCCCTATAGATTTGTGCCCCTGTCCCATAGAGCTCGCAATCCAACCTCTCACCCAGAGCTCACAGAGTGGCGTCTCAGAGCTAGTGGAACTGTACCCAGAGTCTCCCTTCTTCAGCAAAGGGCTATAATTACCCCTATAGATTTGTGCCCCTGTCCCATAGAGCTCGCAATCCAACCTCTTAACCAGTATTAGGGTATTTATAGAGATGAGTGGGAGATACACTACTGTTTCCCTTTGACATTATGAGGGTATAACTTTTATTTTCTGCAGTTTTTAAGATGGGTTGGAGCTGCCATTTTTCTTCTCACCCCTATGTGTACAGAACATAGAGACATAAGGGTTCAGGCCGGTTACTCGCAATGTACATTTTTATTTACACATATGAATACAGAACTGTAGAACAGCCTTATAACAGTCCCAACGATAAGGAATAAAGCCATTACAATATTAGTACAAACAGCAGCTTTCTGCACATCATGAGCAGTTAGCTTTATCTATTCCCAAAATGGGTCGAATCCAAGTGCTTTTTCCATTACCAGACAAATACATGTTCTTCATGTTCTTCTTGGTCTACTTCCTTACATACAGGTACAGTCTCCCTGGCCACAAACTCCTGCTCACACTTTGGCCTCTTATTTCCACAAACAGGAAGCACCACAGTTAAGTGAGAATAATTCACTCTTATAATTCCACAAGCAGGAAGAACCACCGTTTAACGAGCAGGAAGCTCTTTAGTGCCACCAACAGCAAGTCCCCACTCCCATAGTTCTACAAGCAGGAAGTTCTTTAATGCCACCAACAGGAAGTCCCCACTCTCATAGTTCTACAAACAGGAAGTTCTTTAGTGCCACCAACAGGAAGTCCCCACTCCCATAGTTCTACAAGCAGGAAGTTCTTTAGTGCCACCAACAGGAAGTCCCCACTCCCATAATTCTACAAGCAGGAAGTTCCTTAGAGCCACCAACAAGAAATCCCCACTCCCATAGTTCTACAAGCAGGACAGACGTTCCTTAGTGCCACCAACAAGAAGTCCCCACTCCCATAGTTCCACAAGCAGGAAGTCCCACAGTTTAGTGAGCAGGAACTTTTCAAGTGCCACCAACAGGAAGTACCCACTCCCATAGTTCTACAAGCAGGAAGTCTCACAGTTTAGTGAGCAGGAAGTTCTTCAGTGCCACCAACAGGAAATACCCACTCCTATAGTTCTACAAGCAGGAAGTCCCACAGTTTAGTGAGCAGGAAGTTCTGGAGTGTTACCAACAAGAAGTCCACACTACTATAGTTCTACAAGCAGGAAGTCCCAGAGTTTAGTGAAAAGGAAGTTCTTTAGAGTCACCAACAGGAAGTCCCCATCCCCATAGTTCTAAAAGCAGGAAGTCCCACAGTTTAATGAGCAGGAAGTTATTTAGTGCCACCAACAAGAAGTCCCCACTCCCATAGTTCTACAAGCAGGAAGTCCTACAGTTTAGTGAGCAGGATGTTCCTTAGTGCCACAAGCAGGAAGTTCCTCACTACCACAGTGCAACAAGTAGAATGTCCCATAGTGCCACCGACACCAACTGGAAATTCCAAAGTCCCTTATGCAGGAAATGTCACAGTCTCACAAATAGGAAGTCCCTCAGTGCCAACAGTAGGAAGTGCCAAACTCTCACATGTTTTGTTTCAACAAACAGGAGCTCAGTCCCACCAAGGGGAATTTGTTCCCAGCAGCAGTCTCACCATGAATATGTCACATAGTCCCACCAGCAGGCCACTGAATGCTAAATAGTGCAATAAATTTCCCAAATGGTATGCATTTTTACCCAGATTATGGCTGACAAAGACTCTTCTGCATTGGCTCAAATAGTCACCAAGAGTCTGGGGACAGTAGGTCATGTTGCCTTCAGAAGGAAGCTGATGCCCAGTCCTGTCTTGTGAAATCCCATTAATTCTAAGTAACTAATGAGGCAAATTAATCGCTGATATCCAGAAACGGAAGTTCATTGGTCACTCTTGCTCCTAGGGTCTTGTTTGTTCATGTATTTTATATGTCCATGTACTTAAGGTTTGTTTTTATTCATTGTCCCTTAGCACAAAAACACATTGGCCCCCTGCTGGAAAATGGTCTCATTCCTGCTGAGTATGAGGACCACTGAGGACACTTCAGCTCATTCTCCTCTCAAATCTGTACAGGTTGGAAGAGTCCTATGCAAAATGAATACTTTCCCAGCAGTGGTATCAAGGTCACTTGTTGTTTTTGTGCCGGTAACAATAAGGTGAATGTGATTTTGCCCCAACCCAAGGCAATCATGTATAGAAGGTTGTATACACTGAAGGTCATGGTAAGAAGGGGATAAGGCAGCTTGGGAGAAAAGAACCTTCTCAAAAAGTTCCCCTTTTGGCACAATAATCCTTAGAAGTTTGTAAAAGAAAGTTCTTTTTAACTTCAGTACTCAGTCCTGGTGCTATTGGCACATTTCCCATGAGGGTGAATGGTCTTGTTATACAAGGTGCCCCCTTCCATTGATGTAAATACCATTGGCGCTGGGCTTTGCCCTCAATGTGCCATTCTCTTGGTGGAAGTGGGACATTCCCTGTTTGATGAACGGTTGGTTGGCCACTCCGACTGTGCCGTCTACCTCCGTGGGGTTTGACTCTTTCTCTTGCGACTGCTCCACTTGCTCTGTTTCTTCACCAACTTCTATCATCTCTTCATCTGGGACTGTAGATAAAAGCTCTGTCTGGGTCTCTGTTTCCTTTAATGTGGTGAGAGTGGAGTAACTTCGTCTGTCAGCCTCTTCCCCCTGCACAAAAAGGACATTTCAGCTCCACTAGGCAAATGAAAATGTAGGGGCTCAAGTACTGGAGTGGGGTTAGGACAGAGCGATTACAATGTATTGGAGAGGGACATGAGGAGCCATTAGAGGTCTAAGAAGAGCAGTTACAAGAGACAGAGAGAAGGGTGTGACTAATAGCAGCGGGTGGGAACTTTGCTAGAAGTTAGAAGGATATGATGGGCAGTTGAACAGTTAATAACCCTCAGTTCCAACATGCTACCCATTGACATGATCCCTTACCATCATGGAACTAATACTTGGATCTCTCAGACTGTCACAATGCATTCCAGACCTCAGGTGGATTCCTTCTTCCAGCTGAATATACCAAATAAGAGAAGAGTAAGGTACAGACCAATAAATACTGTAGCACTTGAGATCTGCCTGGTATTAGAGTTCTTAGGGGTCTCTTGCTATATTAATACTTAATACTAGTACTGAACAAGAGGCAAAATATACAGCAGAACAGGACCAGGGGCAGTTAGACTGCTGAGAGGGAGGTATTCGCACTGTTGCCAAGCAACTTCATTTCCTACAAGAAATCTATTCTATGAATCTGAGCGCTCTCCTACATACAAGCGAATGGTGTGTAAATCAGTGTGGGGACAATGAGGGGCTTTATTGGGATATATTCTGGGAAGTGGATTTCTCTTGGGTACAATGGGGCAGTTACCTGGAGGCGGGTATCTGTACTGGCTGTAGTAGAGTTTAGCCTCCTCCGTGACGCCTCCCTGGAGAGAGTGGAAAGTTCCTCACTAGAATAAAAGCAAAATTCTCATCACAAAACTGTTGTTTGTATTGCCCCTCATTTACTAACATTGTGCAGTAAGAACCCCACTGGAACTGGAACTGCTAACTGTCTCTGCTCATATAATGGGTTTATAAGTATTAGGGCTAAGAGTAACATGTCATGTGCATGTCAGTAACACACATGTAAGTGAGGGCTAAGAGTAACACATGATGTGCATGTAAGTAACACACATGTAAGTGAGGGCTAAGAGTAACACATGATGTGCATAACATACATGTAAGTGAGGGCTAAGAGCAACACATGATGTGCATGTGCATAACATACATGTAAGTGAGGGCTAAGAGTAACGAGTCAAGTGAGCAATGTGTGTATCTGACCAATCAGCTCATTTGCCGATGCACCAAAGGTTTCTGGGGTTCTCCCCCATCAGAGGGAGGGAGGGTAAGGCCATTGTAGCAGATTCTATGGATATTGTGAAAGCAATAGTAGGGGTATTTGCACTTCTAGTAGGAGTGATGTGCTACACCTGCCCTCTGTATAACATGGGAATACTCTTACGTGTCTCCCCCTAGTGGTGATGGATGTAAGTCTCTTACATTTTCTCAGAGAGCTGCTTGGTTCTCCTCTTGTGATGCCGGTTGACCAGGAGTAGAGTAATGACCAGGACCACCAGTAGGATTGCGGTCAGAACTCCAACCGAGCCCAGTGACAGCGACACTAAATCGATTTTTCTTGCCTCGTATTCTGGGGAAAAGACAATGGATAGCATGTTAGTGAGGGGTCCTCTCACAGTGACCACCAGTTCTTGGCCAATTCAGATTCTGAGCGTTATTGGAAGTAGGGGTGGGGGGCCCAGGGGGGGGTAGCTTCCCTGGTGGTCCCCCGGGCCCCTCAGTCCAACACTGCGCAATCGCAAGGCAGTCGTTACTCAATATATGAGTAATAGTCAGGCACTTGTTACTCAGTATATGGGTAATTGTCAGGCAGTCGTTACTCAGTATATGGGTAATTGCCAGGCAGTCGTTACTCAGTATATATGGGTAATTGTCAGGCAGTCGTTACTCAGTATATGGGTAATTGCCAGGCAGTCGTTACTCAGTATATGGGTAATTGCCAGGCAGTCGTTACTCAGTATATGGGTAATTGCCAGGCAGTCGTTACTCAGTATATGGGTAATTGCCAGGCAGTCGTTACTCAGTATATGGATAATTGCCAGGCAGTCGTTACTCAGTATATGGGTAATTGCCAGGCAGTCGTTACTCAGTATATGGGTAATTGTCAGGCAGTCGTTACTCAGTATATGGATAATTGCCAGGCTGTCGTTACTCAGTATATGGATAATTGCCAGGCAGTCGTTACTCAGTATATGGGTAATTGTCAGGCAGTCGTTACTCAGTATATGGGTAATTGTCAGGCAGTCGTTACTCAGTATATGGATAATTGCCAGGCTGTCGTTACTCAGTATATGGATAATTGCCAGGCAGTCGTTACTCAGTATATGGATAATTGCCAGGCAATCGTTACTCAGTATATATGGGTAATTGCCAGGCAGTCGTTACTCAGTATATGAATATTCGCCAGGCAGTCGTTACTCAGTATATATGGGTAATTGTCAGGCAGTCGTTACTCAGTATATGGATAATTGCCAGGCAGTCGTTACTCAGTATATGGGTAATTGCCAGGCAGTCGTTACTCAGTATATGGATAATTGCCAGGCAGTCGTTACTCAGTATATGGGTAATTGTCAGGCAGTCGTTACTCAGTATATGGGTAATTGTCAGGCAGTCGTTACTCAGTATATGGATAATTGCCAGGCTGTCGTTACTCAGTATATGGATAATTGCCAGGCAGTCGTTACTCAGTATATGGATAATTGCCAGGCAATCGTTACTCAGTATATATGGGTAATTGCCAGGCAGTCGTTACTCAGTATATGAATATTCGCCAGGCAGTCGTTACTCAGTATATATGGGTAATTGTCAGGCAGTCGTTACTCAGTATATGGATAATTGCCAGGCAGTCGTTACTCAGTATATGGGTAATTGCCAGGCAGTCGTTACTCAGTATATGAATATTCGCCAGGCAGTCGTTACTCAGTATATATGGGTAATTGTCAGGCAGTCGTTACTCAGTATATGGGTAATTGTCAGGCAGTCGTTACTCAGTATATGGGTAATTGTCAGGCAGTCGTTACTCAGTATATGGGTAATTGTCAGGCAGTCGTTACTCAGTATATGGGTAATTGTCAGGCAGTCGTTACTCAGTATATGTATAATTGTCAGGCAGTCGTTACTCAGTATATGGGTAATTGCCAGGCAGTCGTTACTCAGTATATGAATATTCGCCAGGCAGTCGTTACTCAGTATATGGGTAATTGTCAGGCAGTCGTTACTCAGTATATGGGTAATTGCCAGGCAGTCGTTACTCAGTATATGAGTAATTGTCAGGCAGTCGTTACTCAGTATATGGATAATTGCCAGGCAGTCGTTACTCAGTATATGAATATTCGCCAGGCAGTCGTTACTCAGTATATGTGTAATTGTCAGGCAGTCGTTACTCAGTATAAGAATATTCGCCAGGCATTTGAGGCTGCTGCCAGTGGTTGAGGAGCTGTCGCTTGGGATGATGCCTCATACTGAGCCTGGTACTTATTTGGGTGTCAGGATGGGAACCTGCCCATTTATTAGAGTCATTACTGAGCCATTAGTGTGTGTATATGAGATAGCAAAGTGGTGATTATGCAGCAGAACTAGTTCTACCTCCTGGCCATTACCAGGGGTTAGTTACTCTGTGGTTCAGTAATTAGTCAGTGTGGCTAGTGACTGGGGCACAAAGGAATTTGCAAGTCAGGGTGTCCCCTACGTGCCATGGGGCTAGACATCAGTCCTTACTAAAACCATAAAAAACAGTGACACAATGGAAGGACATTTGTGGTTGCTTTGTCCAAACCTTGGAGTTGTGCTACCCATTCCATTCCTTAACTGACCTTCATTATACTGTACCTACCTGTCTGCCTACTTACTGCCTCACTCACATACACATTATTGTGCCATATTGTGCCTAACCATTGAACCCCGAAACCTCACTCATACGTACATCCCCATAACCTGTCTGTATGCCAACCATACATTCTAAAGCCTTCACTTTGTGCCCCAACAGCACAGGAACCCCAAGACTGGTTTGAGGAGCACAAACCTTTAGCAAGTTTTTAGGGGGCTTATTGTGCCAATCTGAGATGAACATTTCTATTGCCAGTTTCTGGGCACTTATGGTACTCCATGGCACCCCAAGGCCAGATTTCATGTCTCCATGTGCCCTCCTCATCTTGGCTATCTGTATATTAGGAGTATTCCCATCAATAATGCCTGCCAGGGAATGTGCTGCTGAAAAGGAAACTTTCAGACTTTAATTAGAGTTCCTCTAAAATGTTAGTTTGGTTTTGGGGTGCAGGGCACTGGTTGTTCTCTTCCATCTCTGTAAATTCCATGAGAAGGAAAGGAGTGAAGAGCCACTTACCTGATATAGAAACAGTGGTCCTGGTGCTCCTCCTGCTGATTCCATTGGTTGCCT
The DNA here is from genome assembly GCA_038501925.1 of Xenopus petersii. NCBI lineage: Eukaryota > Metazoa > Chordata > Amphibia > Anura > Pipidae > Xenopus > Xenopus petersii. The sequence goes on from CM076688.1 coordinate 318,366, forward strand.
GACATTCATAGACACCCGCGTCTTCTGCTCCCAGACTTCTGAGAAAGTGCAACGTGTTCCCCACAGTCTTTATCTCTGCTGGGAGAGACCCATTCAACCTGTATATAGGGAATTTCATGAGAGATTAGGGGGGATGATAAGATTTGTACAGACTCAGACTCGTTCCAAACAATGACACTGACAGAGAGTTGCTCGGGGCCACGTTACTGTCCTGACAAGTCATTCTGTGCTCATTACCAGCACCCCCAGAGCCCTTCATTGTTATTCCCAACACTCATCCTCACGTCAGGGCTTTGCTTTTCCTTTCATTTAGAATTCACGTTTGCTTAGACCCACCTATCATAATCTGGAGAATAAATCTGAAATATGATATCAATGTATATATTGTATTTCACTGCCCCTCCTCAACTCTTGCCCCAAATGGTATGTAGGTGTATAGTGAAAGGGGGGAGTGAGAAATGGGTGGGGGGCTCAGGTGTGGGTGGTGTTGGTGTTGGGGGCCTAAGGCTGCAGCATCTTGAAATCTGTCCCAGGCTTACATTCTGCAATAAAGAGTTCACCCTCAAACCACCCCCTCTCATTTGTCACTCGTGCTATAGTGCTATAGTGCTATAGTTCCAGGGGTACCCAGGGTACAAATAATCACTCACCCCAAATCTCCCACTAACTGGCCTTCAGGCTGGGCCCCTTAGCTCATAACAAGGTTACAGATATATAGAAACATTGGGGTGTCACCCTGCTATAGTTCCAGGGGTACCCAGGGTACAAATAAGCACTCACCCCAAATCTCCCCCTAACTGACCCTCAGACTGGGCCCCCTTAGCTCATAACAAGGTTACAGATATATAGAAACATTGGGGTGTCACCCTGCTATAGTTCCAGGGGTACCCAGGGCACAAATAAACACTCACCCCAAATCTCCCCCTAACTGACCTTCAGACTGGGCCCCCTTAGCTCATAACAAGGTTACAGATATATAGAAACATTGGGGTGTCACCCTGCTATAGTTCCAGGGGTACCCAGGGTACAAATAATCACTCACCCCAAATCTCCCCCTAACTGGCCTTCTGACTGGTCCCCCTTAGCTCATAACAAGGTTACAGATATATAGAAACATTGGGGTGTCACCCTGCTATAGTTCCAGGGGTACCCAGGGTACAAATAAACACTCACCCCAAATCTCCCCCTAACTGACCCTCAGACTGGGCCCCCTTAGCTCATAACAAGGTTACAGATATATAGAAACATTGGGGTGTCACCCTGCTATAGTTCCAGGGGTACCCAGGGTACAAATAATCACTCACCCCAAATCTCCCCCTAACTGGCCTTCTGACTGGGCCCCCTTAGCTCATAACAAGGTTACAGATATATAGAAACATTGGGGTAACAGTCACCCTGCTATAGTTCCAGGGGTACCCAGGGTACAAATAAACACTTACCCCAAATCTCCCCCTAACTGACCTTCAGACTGGGCCCCTTAGCTCATAACAAGGTTACAGATATATAGAAACATTGGGGTGTCACCCTGCTATAGTTCCAGGGGTACCCAGGGTACAAATAAACACTTACCCCAAATCTCCCCCTAACTGACCTTCAGACTGGGCCCCTTAGCTCATAACAAGGTTACAGATATATAGAAAGATTGGGGTGACAGTCACCCTTGAGGTCAGGCTTGTGGTAGAGCAGAATGACAAGGGAAGGGGAATATAAAGACAAGGGAACCTGATGTGCCTCTTGCCATGAGCGAGAGAGTTTATGAGAGAGACAAGTCCCAGCTGGCCCAGACTTAGTATCAAGTGTTTCGGTGAATAAGCAGTTCTGGTCTCACCCATGTTCCTCTCTCCCTGAATATTTCAGATTTTTTTGTGAAACACAAAAGCCCCCTAACACAATGTGATGGATCTGGTTCCAAACTTGAAACCAAACTTCAAGTGAACACTGAGAAACTCAATCAAGCTGGGTAAGAAGGGGCAGAGATTTACCTGGACCACGTGTATGTTGGTGGTGGGTTCCCCTCAGCCTGGCATTGTAATGTGGCCCCCTCTTTCCCAACAAACCAGCCATCTTCATGTCCTTGAATTAAGATTTCTCCCAGATCTGAGGATAATGTAATGAGGAGTTAGAATTGTTTTTTATCATGTAAATCCCCGGAATAGTGATCACCCAGTGCACCATCCCCCCAACTAACTGTTTAGGGAACAACAGCTGTGAGACTTACAGGTCTGTAATTGACAGGCAGAACTTGTCATCTCTTATTAAAGGAAAGGACCATTTTAAACACATTTGTCTCTACACAGTCCTTCAGACCCACTGCTCGACACAGAAACGCTTCACCCTGTACCCTAAATTTTCATGTACTTTAAGGCCTAGTGCAAAGTTGTTTAGGGTAATGTGGGTGTCTGCCATGTTTCTCTGCCATCACATTGAGTCTACACTGCTGTCATTGGCAACGCACCTTTCATGGCAGGACCCGGACTGACTAAGCTCATGCCCATGGTTAGCAATCACAGTGGTGGAGGCTCAGGATGGATGAGGCCAAACATGGAGGCCATTGCTTTGCACAGCTCTGCATTGAGCACTGAAACATGGAGGAATGAGAGTCCTTTTATGGGTTTGGGTGATATGGTGAGGGACTCTGCAACTTTCCTTCAATACTTCGGTGCCATATCTGATATGGGGAAGACTGAGAAACATAAGTTATGACATTCCTAAAATTGCACTAAGCCCTGGAAGTATTTGTGGATGTACTCCATCAGGCCTTGTTTCCTTCAACTCTGCTGACATGTGTAACTCCGCTTAGTCACTTAGTGCCCCCTAGCAGTGGCTTCTCTCTTGTATACGCGTGAGCTCACACTCTAACCTTAGAGTTGGTAGTGGATTCCACTATACTTTATACCTAACCCACCACACACATTGGGGTATATTATCATCATTATGAAGGACAGTAGAATCTCATGTTAAGGGGGCATTTCAGTGGGCACCCACTAGGTGTTTGTTTATAAAAAGTGGGAAAGTGTTATTTAGGGTCCTGCCCTGTGTATTACTCATAGAACAAGACGTATCTGCTTACTTAAACCCCTGCGTATCTTGTCAGCGCTATATAAATAAATGATGATACTTACATCTCACTCCCAGAACATGGGTGATCCTTTTCTCTTGCTGGAACCCAGGGTGAGAGACCACACAGGTGAGTGCCTTGCCATTCATGCGGCGGGTGGGTACCACATAGAACTCACTAGTCACAGAGGCAGATCGTTGGTGGTTATAGTTATGAGTCAAATTGGTTCCCTCCACTTCTGTCTCCCAAATGACAGTTGGAACAGGATTGCCTTCTGCTGTGCATGAGGCTACCAGAGATTTCCCTTCTCCCTCAGTCAGTGGGGGCCCGGGGCTCAGGGTGGGCAAGGGAGGAACTGCAGGAGTACAGAGAACAGGAGATACAGATATATCATTATTTTTAGGGTTAGCCTCTTTTCTCTTTCTTCACCGTTACTATAAAAACAATAATTGTGATCCCAGTAGGTCAACTGGAGAATAACAAAAAAGCAGATAGATGTCAGGTGAAGCAGCCAGGTAGTTAACCCTAACTCTAGAGATAACCCTTGTTCAAAAAAAGGAGGATTTTGATGTTTTTCCAGATTAGGAGCAAAGTGTATTAGGTTTAAGGATTGTTACATCAGGATTGTTACATCACAGCTGAACTTGAAACAAGACACATATCCTTTCAGTAAATTCTACATAACACAACATCTACCCTATCCAGATGAATGTGAATACTAACACAGATGGGGGGCTGAGATGGCAGTTAGGAGAAGGTTCTCATAAGTTTAGGAGGCATTGGGCTTGTGTTAATGGGGGGCTAGAGATGTCACTGGTACTAACACAGATGGGGAATAAGTCCACCTATAGTTGGGATTTGTTTCCCTCTAAACCAGAAGGTTCTCATAAGTATAGGAGACATTGGGCTTGTTTTAATGGGGAGCTAGTGATGTCACTGGTACTAACACAGATGGGGGGCTGAGATGGCAGTTAGGAGAAGGTTCTCATATGCAAAGAAGACATTGGGCTTGTGTTAATGGGGGTTAGTCATGTCACTGGTACTAACACAGATGGGGAGTATGTCCACCTATAGCTTGGGATTTGTTTCCCTCTAAACCAGAATATACAGAACATGAAATTATTTTCATTCTACAGTAGGTACATGTATCAATACTTACCCAGCACTTTCAGCTCCAGTTCAGCATCAAAGTTTCCTGCTGGGAATGTATTGACGCGGCACTGGTAGGTCCCTTCATCAGCTTGTACTGCATTCTTCAGAATAATTCCCCCATCTGTTGGGTTAGAGGGGGCTTTTTCTTTTACTCGTCCCTCATAGGTACCAAATATGTTGGCTCCATATTCAGTGTTCAGAATAACAATATCCATATTCTGTCCATTCATTCCTTTCTTTGTCCAAACAACCTGTGCCACCTTCTCATCTGCTTCTGCCTGGTAATAACAGGGAAGGGTAACATCCATGCCCAGCACTGCAGTGATGCTCTTCTCTGTCTGAACGACCCCACAGATGCCTCCTGTACCAAGAGAAGATGCAGAATGTGAATCCCTTGTTAATACAAAGCAACTAGGGCATGATATAAAGAGCAACTAGGGCAGAAGATCTGAATTGGAGAACAGAGGTTCTAGCCAATGGGCAACTATATAATATACATGGTTTTGATGACGATATAGGGATTGGGTTGAGCCATGCATAATGTACAGCAGTCTGTGGGTTGGAGAGCAGAGGTTCTGCCCAATGGCACAAAACTATATAATATACATGGTTCTGATGAAGATACGGAGATTGGGTTGAGCCATTCATAGTGTAAAGCAGTCTCTGGGTTGGAGAGCAGAGGTTCTACCCAGCGGCACAGAACTGTATAATATACATGGTTCTGATGAATATGTGGGGATTGGGTTGAGCCATGCATAGTGTAGAGCAGTACAGGAGAAGGAACTCTGGGTTGGAGGGAAGAGGTTCTGCCCAATGGCACAGAACTATATTATATACATGGTTCTGATGAAGGTTTGAGGATTGGGTTGAGTCATGCATAGTGTAGAGCAGTATAAGAGAAGGAAGGCTCTGCCCAGTGGCACAGTACTATGTAAGGTGCATTCCTGGGTTGAAGCTCAGAGACAGGGTGTGTCCTGTGTATCGGTCACATGCTCCTTTGCCACTCGGCCAAAACAAGCTAATAACTGGCCCGGCTCCTCCGACAGGAAAAACAGGAGTGAGTAGCTGCTTGGTACAGCCCTGGAGACCTGCAGGAACTTGCTCCTCTGCTGGCTGGATCCCACACAGCTGTCACAGGCAGAAAGCTGGCAATTTAGTCAGCAATTTCTTGTGTTCAGGAAAGCCGGGCCCCTTTCTGCTGATTCATATTTACCTGCTCATCATCTGGGGAAAAATTCAGCTGCTGCCAAGCTCCTGTTACATGTACCCTCGTGTGCCAGGCCTGTATAATTATACAACATGACTGCAACTGCCAGCTCCTTGTATGTGCCTGATATGTCCTCTATTCTGCTCACTTATGACATGGGGCACTATGAGAAGCACCAGCACCCTATAGTGATGCCCAACCACAGGGGCACTATGAGGAGCACCAGCACCCTATAGTGATGCCCAACCATGGAGGCACTATGTGAAGCACCAGCACCCTATAGTGATGCCCAACCACGAGGGCACTATGAGAAGCACCAGCACACTATCCAATGCAGTCCTGAACATTCAGTACCCACAATTAATTCTTAGATAGTAAAACAGTGGGGCACTGGTTGGGCACCCAGAGGGTCAAGGAGTTATTGCACCCAAGTTTCTATTGCAGCACTTATAGTGCTCAGGCAGCACAATGAGGAGACAGGCTGTGCTACTTTCCCACCCTCTGATAACCAAAGTTGCGTGAGAAAAAAGGTGCCAAACCTGATTGTCCACATTTCTGATCTGTGTATTGTGTTAACCTTAAGCCACACTCTGCAGATGTTACTAATCAGCACACACCGGCACACAAGGGGTTACATGTTAGCTCCTCTCAATTCATAAGCCCATGTGCACCTGCATCAGTTTTGCCTTCACCCAAAATGCCTTGTTTATTATCAGAGCAGGATCCATTCCCTCAGCCACATCCATTGCCACACAATGAATAAGTGGAAGTGAGGACCTTCTCCTTCCTCATGGGTTTAGTTCTAAGGGAGTAACCCTAACCCTGGGCACCTGCCAATGCCAAGTTAGACCTGGCACCTTCCATATAATGTGCAGTGAGTGTCCCCAGACAAGTACCATGCAGGATGCACCTACTGTTCTGACTACGTGTTATGCACTGGCTGTTCAGGTACAAGAACAAGACTTATTGGCTGGCATCTACACTGACATATTGCACCATCCACCATCCAGAAGCTGCCAGGGGATTTCCGGGCCCAAGATGAAATTAGAGATACAGAGAAGAGAAGGTTGAAAAAAAAAGACATCTCCACCAAGTTCAACTGAAACCTACCTAACCCTAAACTCCAGCTGATCCAGAAGAAGGCTTAAAGAAAGTATCAGAAGCCCTACTGAAAGTTCTGAATAGCCAGTTAGTTTGTTACTTGGGCAATGCACCATGTTTCTTGCCCATAATGCACCTGCCCCCCAGGAAGTTGTGACAATACATACCAGCGCTAGTTATATTGCCCACTGATTTCTGGCCCTCATTGCTGAATGAGCCCCATGTTCCTTTTGGTACTAAGAAATGAGATTGGGCAGGGGGCACTGTGTGTGCCTCTCATTTGCCTGTTTCTGTCTGGTTTGGGCAACCATGTTCTGCACAATGTTATATGTTCCCATCTGGATCTCTCTGTAACTCTCCTGTAACATCTATTGCTGTGATTGGCTGCCCTGAATTCACTGGTTTGTGCCATTTATACTTAATAAATCCACCCTTGGGCAGAAGCTTTCAGTGACCTCTCTCAGCCCCACACAGTAAAAACAACCCCCCATTTCTTAACTTTGATTTGCGTCACTGGAGGCCTCAGTTCAATTCCAACCTGGAATTATTTACGTTCTCACTGTGTCTATGGGTTTCCTCTGGGATATTAATGTGCAAAATGTGCAGGCAAATTAATTGGCTTCTGATGAACGTGACCCTAGTGTGTGTGATTGTGATAGGGACATTAGATTGTAAGCTCACTGGGGCATGGACTGATAGGAATGTCATAGAAACATTAGAGTGTAAGCTCACTGGGGCAGGAAGTGATGGGACATTAGATTGTAAGCTCATTGGGGTAGGGGCTGATGGGAATGTGATAGGGACCATAGATTGCAAGCTCACGGAGGCAGGGGCTAATGGGAATGTGATAGAGTTCTTATATGGTTAATTCTTAGAGGCAGAAACTTTTGAGAATGTGATAGGGTCCTTAGGTTGTAAGCTCATTGGGCAGGGGCTGAAGGGAATGTGATAGGGACATTAGAGTGTAAGTTCACTGGGGCAGGGACTGGTGGGAATGTGATTAGGACATTTGAGTGTAAGCTCACTAGAGCAGGGGCTGATGGGAATATGACAGGACATTAGAGTGTATTTGGGGTGCTCCTTACTGTGCAGCATTGGGGGATACAGATAAATAGAGGGAGATATTTATAGATGTGTCCCAGGCAGTTGGTGCTGAGATCTGCCTCCCTGATGGGATTACTTTACCTTTAAAGCTGATCTCATTGCCAGGGGGTATTTGAGTGAAATGACACCAAACTTTCTCATGGAACAATGTCCTACGCATCAGTTATGGGATCATGAAAGGAAGAGAAAATAAAGGCAAAATGTCACATGCCTGGAGGGAGCAATCAAATTAATTGCCACATTGTAGGTGCAGTGGGTCGGAGGCTTTAGTTCCCAGCACTTGGGTTACTCGGGGCCCTTCTAAACTCTCACTGTTCTACTCAAGTCCATGAACTGCTCTCGTTTTTGTGGTTCACTTGGCATTGATCAAGTTGGCTGCACTGCTGAACTATGTATCATCACTAGCAACCATTATTAATAACTCCTTCCATAACTACCCCCGCACAGGGCTCTTTGTCTTATGCAGGGAGAGCTATGATCCCCTTTATATGAAGCAAATAGAAAGCTCAGGTAAGTGACCCAGAGGTGAGTACATAGAATTCAGCACAGGGCAAGTTGCTACAGGTTCTCTGCTTGGGGTTCAAGTAGTTCCCACTGACAGATGATGGTTCCACGGCCATTGCTTTGCTTTCTCTAGCTCAGTCCTGTGCTTGACTGGATAACAATTGCTCTATAAACCAGACAGCCCAAAATGCTGCAAATATTTCTCAGTTTACACAGGCCCACCCCCAGTGTACAATGGAGCATCTCATTACAAAAAACACAAATATTTCCAGTCCTGAAAAAGCAAACATTTTAAGTATTTATTGGTCCATGCTGCAGCTACTGTTGTCCTATTGCACGGCACTGAAGCAGAAGGTGTTTGGAATGGGAAATATGTCACATATCCAGCAGGACGAGTGGCTGGGCATTAAGGTTGGGGGTTGTATATAGTTGTTTGAGGGGGGAGGGATTGCCCCTAGACCATTTGCATGGGAAACATGAGTCCCATCTTCACTAGAATTATATCCCAGGGGCTGACGTTCCATACACTCATTGATATGCAGAAACAGTAGAACCCCTTTTTATATACTTCAGGAGACCAGGAAAATGCTAAATCAGGGAATGATATATTCCATTATATATTGGTGGGATCAAAAAACAGTGTAAAATGAGGGGAAACTCATGAAGGGTTCACTGTGGTCCAATCTCAGTGATAGTTGGGGTGGGTGCATTCAGAGTGTATGGGTGTTTGTAATGGTAGAGACGTATGGATCATCCCATGCGGGTACCAAGAAGGAAGTTTGGGAAGAACTAAGGTAAGACCAAGTTGATACACAGCAGATCCATATGTTTCTAGGGGTGCCACCTGCCTGGTACTAACCCAAGTCATGGCTCCTGCCAGTAACAAAGTGATAGGAAAGAGAGGAGAATAATGAAAGGCAGGAGTCGTTGCAAAACCCAAGTGAAGGAAACACAAGGATCCCCAGTGTAGGATCCCCAGTGTAGGCTGCTTGGGCAATGTAATAAGCAATAATCAGAAAAGACAACAATAGCAGAGGGTGTTCCTGGGTTGGGTAGAAACGCCCAAGTTACAGCATTATATCAGACCTGTGCAGTTTAACAACAATAATAATGTGCAAGTAAAGAGGTGGGGCCCTCACAGGATGAAGGATGGACGATCCAGACCAACTAAAAAAGGGAGAAACAACCTGCAAAACCAGAAAGCTTTCCTTTCTCCTGACACACCATGGATCATACCATCAGTACTGGCACAAACCGAAAAACAAAGAATGGATCATTCCATTTAACTGCTCCTGGCATTTTCTTTCCCAGAACTTGCTGGTAACACAGAATGGATCATACCATTTTATTATCAGTTCTGGCATAATCATTACATTCAACCTTATACCAAAGAATGGACCATTCCATATTACGGCTACTGTCACTTTCTTTGCCAGAATGGCTCATTTTACTTCAGCATATAGTGAGAGATACTGGACTGTACCATTACATAATTATAGCCAATGGCACATTCTCTCTCCAGATCTGCTAGGCCTCACTTGATCCTTGATTTCATCATTAATCCCACAGGCCTGGTAACCCAGGATGCATCAGCACATTCATTCCCACCAATGAGATAACAACAATGATCATTTAGTATATAGTCATATTGCTACTTCTTGTCCTAATTCCTACCATCTGTGTATTTGTCTCTAGTATAAATATACCAAGAAGGCCATAGAGGTAGAGGTAGGACTAGAACATTTTATAACTAGAACTTTATAACTATTATAAACGTTACAACTATATTATATACTTATTAACTTTATAACTAGAAGTTTGTTTTTTTTTTAGTTTTTTTATTACTTTTATTAGATATGACTAGAACAGTTCTTTAAACAAAGATCTCACAGTCCTGATAAGTCCTATAGCATGAAGTGGTGCCATAGTCTTGGCATGGGTCAGTGCCCTAGGCTTGGCATGGGTTGGTGCAATAGGGTTAGCATGGATCAGTGCAATTGGCTTGGCATGAATCAGTGTTTGGCATGGATCGGTGGTGTAGGTCCGGCATGGGCTGGTGCTATAGGCTTGACATGGATCAATGCTCTAGGCTTGGTGCTATAGGGTTAGCATGTATCAGTGCAGTTGACTTGGCATGAATCATTGCTTGCCATGGATTGGTGCTAGTGATGTGCGGGCCGACTCAATACCTGTGGGACCCGCGGGTTGTGCGGTTCGGGTCAACCTCGCACTGCTCCTCGCAGGTGGCAGGCGGATGCAGGTTCTCCTTCTCCTGCTCTTCCAGCCCGCCACCTTCAAATGCCGGCATCCGACTTCTGGAATCTGGTTTTATAGTCTCACGTCTGCTCGCCCCGGCCCTTTTGTGATGTCATTATGACGCCACTGGCGGGGCAGGGCGGCGCGGGTCTATAAAAGGACCCCGGAAGCGTGGGTGCTGGCGGGAGCGGGCGGCAGCAGGACAGGTTAGGGTCGGGTGCGGGTCAGGAAAACCCGGACCCACACATCACTAATTGGTGCTATAGACTTGGCATGGATCAGAGCTATAGTCTTGGCATGGGTTGGTGCAATAGGGTTAGCATGGATCTAGAGCTATAATTTTGCCATGGATTGGTGCTATAGTCTTGGCATGGATCTGTGCTATGGGCTTGGCATGGAGCAGTGCTAAAGACTTTGCATGAATCAGTGCTCTAGGCTTGGCATGGGTTGGTGCTATAGCTTTAGCATGGATCAGTACAGTTGGCTTGGATTGGTGATATAGACTTGCCATGGCTCAGTGCTATAATCAGTGCTTAGTGATATTATTTCTGTCACATGACAAGTGAAACTTGTATATTATACTAAATAATTTACCCCCTGTTGAAAAATATGAGGATATTAGAGGTCACCTCGGAGACCCCAGCTCTCTGCCTTGTGCCATTGTCTGGTCATGGAACTCCTCTGCAACTTATTATCCTTATATTTTGCAAAAGGGGGCACCAGTGTACTATTCACCATATATTTCACATGAGACATTTCCATTAGGCCAAGCCTATTGCACTCTCTCTATTGCACTCTCTCTATTGCACTCTCTCTCTCTCTATTGCACTCTCTCTCTCTCTATTGCACTCTCTCTATTGCACTCTCTCTATTGCACTCTCTCTCTATTGCACTCTCTCTATTGCACTCTCTCTATTGCACTCTCTCTTTTGAACTCTCTCTATTGCACTCTCTCTATTGCACTCTCTCTTTTGCACTCTCTCAATTGCACTCTCTCTATTGCACTCTCTCTCTCTCTATTGCACTCTCTCTCTCTCTATTGCACTCTCTCTCTCTATTGCACTCTCTCTATTGCACTCTCTCTATTGCACTCTCTCTCTCTATTGCACTCTCTCTATTGCACTCTCTCTATTGCACTCTCTCTTTTGCACTCTCTCTATTGCACTCTCTCTATTGCACTCTCTCTATTGCACTCTCTCTATTGCACTCTCTCTCTATTGCACTCTCTCTCTATTGCACTCTCTCTATTGCACTCTCTCTTTTGCACTCTCTGTATTGCACTCTCTCTATTGCACTCTCTCTATTGCACTCTCTCTATTGCACTCTATCTCTATTGCACTCTCTCTCTATTGCACTCTCTCTCTATTGCACTCTCTCTATTGCACTCTCTCTCTTTTGCACTCTCTCTATTGCACTCTCTCTCTATTGCACTCTCTCTCTATTGCACTCTCTCTATTGCACTCTCTCTCTTTTGCACTCTCTCTATTGCACTCTCTCTATTGCACTCTCTCTTTTGCACTCTCTCTATTGCATTCTCTCTATTGCACCCTCTCTATTGCACTCTCTCTATTGCACTCTCTGTCTATTGCACTCTCTCTATTGCACTCTCTCTATTGCACTCTCTCTATTGCACTCTCTGTCTATTGCACTCTCTCTTTTGCACTCTCTCTATTGCACTCTCTCTATTGCACTCTCTCTATTGCACTCTCTCTATTGCACTCTATCTCTATTGCACTCTCTCTCTATTGCACTCTATCTCTATTGCACTCTCTCTCTTTTGCACTCTCTCTATTGCACTCTCTCTCTTTTGCACTCTCTCTATTGCACTCTCTCTATTGCACTCTCTCTTTTGCACTCTCTCTATTGCATTCTCTCTATTGCACCCTCTCTATTGCACTCTCTCTATTGCACTCTCTCTATTGCACTCTCTCTATTGCATTCTCTGTCCATTGCACTCTCTCTATTGCACTCTCTCTATTGCACTCTCTGTCTATTGCACTCTCTCTATTGCACTCTCTCTTTTGCACTCTCTCTATTGCACTCTCTCTATTGCACTCTCTCTATTGCACTCTCTCTATTGCACTCTCTCTTTTGCACTCTCTCTATTGCATTCTCTCTATTGCACTCTCTCTATTGCATTCTCTGTCTATTGCACTCTCTCTATTGCACTCTCTCTATTGCACTCTCTGTCTATTGCACTCTCTCTTTTGCACTCTCTCTATTGCACTCTCTCTATTGCACTCTCTCTATTGCACTCTCTCTTTTGCACTCTCTCTATTGCACTCTCTCTATTGCACTCTCTCTATTGCACTCTCCCATTGGGGCAAATTCACTAAGATGCGAAGTTGCGCCAGGCGCAACTTTGCCGCACTTCGCCAAACTAGCCAGGCGTATTTCCGCCAGCGCGTTCCGCAAATTCACTAAAATCCGAAGTTGCGCACATGGGTAGCGTAAGTTTTTGAAGTTGCGCTAGCGTTAATTCGCCAAGCGAAGCGAAGTTTCGCTAGCGATGGTTCATTTGCATACGGCACGAAATTCAAATTTCAATGGAGGAACACGTATCTGCACTACAAATGCCTAGAAAACCTTCAAATCAGCAAATAAGAATTTTATTTTGCCCTACACATGTGCCCACTGTCTAGGTAAGTTGCCATGAGTCAGGAAATGTAGGGGGGAAGGAGGGGAGCCCCAAAAATATTTTCGATCTTTTTCAGCCTATCACCCATCATGTAGAAAACACGCCAGCGTTTTTTGGGACTTAGAAAAAAATGTGACTTTTTTTGAAACAATCCCTATCTACTCTATTGCGCTTCGCCAGGTCTGAGGTGGCGAAGGAAGTCTAGCGTAAAAGGTAGCGTTCAGTACACTGCGCAAGTTAGTGAATTTGCGTAGTTACGTCCCTAGCGAAAATTCGCCTGGTGTAAGGGTGCGAAGTAACACTAGCGAAATTACGCCAGCGTTCGTTAGTGAATTTGCGCAATCGAAAAATGCCAAACGCTAGCGAATTAATGCTAGCGTTCGTCGCTTCGGCGCTTAGTGAATTTGCGCCATTGTATCTATCAAACCCACGTGGAACAAGAGACAGCTGGGAGACCACTACACAATAAGAATGTAACGGATAATGAGGAGCAAAAGGATTGGGTTGAAATGGGGCAATTTAGGTAAAGTGTGAGGGCAGCTCAGTTTGTAGATTCCAGTAAATATGAGCGATTCAGTCAAGTCCGAACCTTAAACTCATGTGACTCTAACCCTCTGCAAGTCTGTTTTCTCCTAATGAATATGCAAATGAGGGCTTGTCTGATTACCAAACATGTATTGAGCCAAATCCAAGAGTGATAGACTTGGGAGTAACCCAATTTAATATCAGTGCCCTGTGACTGCTCCCCAGGAATCATTATTGTATCCCCCATAACATTGGGGACACAGGGAGTATGGAGTCCTTTCGGCAGAAAATGAGAAACATGTTACACATAATTACTACATGGCAGCATAGAAACCAGTGCAATTAGCATCAGAATTGAATAATCAGCAAACCTGTAGCATCAGCTTATATTACAGCCAGGGAAGCTCATTTTCTGCTGGATAATTAGTGACGAGCCCTAAGCTTAGCTTCTCAACAGCCAATCAGAGCCCACTTTAGCCTCGTGCAATAAGTTCACTATAGAAAATAGGACTTTTTTAGCCTCATTCATTTTTAGGCTTTAGTTGTCCTTTAAAGCAGCCAATCAGCAGGTAAAATTTCCTGGTCACCTGTTTCGAAACAAACATTGGTAGCTATGGGTTACAGCACCTAGGAGATGGTTGTACCATTTAGTACATACAGTATGGGGGGGGGGGTGGAACGGTTAATTAATTAGTAGAAGGAAGTGATTTCAAACACAATGGATCCACTATCTGTGCCCCACTCTGCAGCCAAATTAGCCACAGTGACCCCTATTCTGAAGGCCCAAAGCAGAGCTGTGCCACTTTTTCATCCACTCAGAGCCTCCAGCTTTAGCCTTCTGGAACATGTGCAATGGCAGCCAGGTTGACATGATATGTCAATTGATATGAATTGATATGATCTAGTTGACATGATCTAGTTGACATGATCTAGTTGACATGATCTAATTGACATGATCTAATTGACATGATCTAGTTGACATGATCTAATTGACATGATATAGATGACATGATCTAATTGATATGATCTAATTGACATGATCTAGTTGACATGATCTAATTGACATGATATAGATGACATGATCTAATTGACATGATCTAATTGACATGATATAGATGACATGATCTAATTGACATGATCTAATTGACATGATCCAATTGACATGATGTAGTTGACATGATGTAGATGACATGATCTAATTGACATGATCCAGTTGACATGATCTAATTGACATGATCTAGTTGACATGATCTACTTGACATGATCTAGTTGACATGATGTAGTTGACACGATCTAATTGACATGATATAGATGACATGATCTAATTGACATGATCTAATTGACATGATCCAATTGACATGATGTAGTTGACATGATGTAGTTGACATGATCTAGTTGACATGATGTAGTTGACATGATCTTATTGACATGATCTAGTTGACATGATCTAATTGAAATGATCTAGTTGACATGATCTAGTTGACATGATCTAGTTGACACACAGTAGAGGTTCTTTCAGGAAGTATGTGGCCAAACTGTGTGGCTTCCACTCCTGTTGTGCAGCTTTGCAGTGGGTCTGAGGTACGGGGAGGGGGGTGGTGCCCCTTTTAGGAGTTTGGTTGACGTGGGGGAGGGGGTCCTGTATAGGGCCTCACACCCACATGTTTTTTTAGGATTTTGTGAGTCAGGGACAGGTGTGTGTGTGTGGGGGGGGGAGGGTTAGTGACCAACTGCCATTTAAAGAGGGTTTTGTGTGGCTCAGTGGCCCTAGGGTGGGAGGGTGTTAGGGAATGTAAGTCCTTCAATGACAGGGTGTCCTTTCATTTCTCTACTTATATAGTGTTGGAGGATCTTCTGGTTCTAGCCTAAACTAGAATAAAATTCTTTCTCTGTGTTCCCTCTATTCAACACTTATGTATAAATACAAATATACAGAGAAGGAATGTTCTGGGCACACAATAAGCTATACCCTCATACTGTACTGTCTAAGGGAATCAATATGGCACCTCCTCCTCCCATATGTATAAATACAAATATACAGAGAAGGAATGTTCTGGGCACACAATAAGCTATACCCTCATACTGTACTGTTTAAGGGAATCAATATGGCACCTCCTCCCATATGTATAAATACAAATATACAGAGAAGGAATGTTCTGGGCACACAATAAGCTATACCCTCATACTGTACTGTCTAAGGGAATCAATATGGCACCTCCTCCTCCCATATGTATAAATACAATATACAGGGAAGGAATGTTCTGGGCACACAATAAGCTATACCCTCATACTGTACTGTCTAGGGGAATCAATATGGCACCTCCTCCTCCCATATGTATAAATACAAATATACAGAGAAGGAATGTTCTGGGCACACAATAAGCTATACCCTCATACTGTACTGTCTAAGGGAATCAATATGGCACCTCCTCCTCCCATATGTATAAATACAAATATACAGAGAAGGAATGTTCTGGGCACACAATAAGCTTTACCCTCATACTGTACTGTCTAAGGGAATCAATATGGCACCTCCTCCTCCCATATGTATAAATACAAATATACAGAGAAGGAATGTTCTGGGCACACAATAAGCTATACCCTCATACTGTACTGTCTAAGGGAATCAATATGGCACCTCCTCCTCCCATATGTATAAATACAAATATACAGAGAAGGAATCTTTTGGGCACACAATAAGCTATACCCTCATACTGTACTGTCTAAGGGAATCAATATGGCACCTCCTCCTCCCATATGTATAAATACAAATATACAGAGAAGGAATGTTCTGGGCACACAATAAGCTATACCCTCATACTGTACTGTCTAAGGGAATCAATATGGCACCTCCTCCTCCCATATGTATAAATACAAATATAGAGAGAAGGAATGTTCTGGGCACACAATAAGCTATACCCTCATACTGTACTGTCTAAGGGAATCAATATGGCACCTCCTCGTCCCATATGTATAAATACAAATATACAGGAAGGAATGTTCTGGGCACACAATAATCTAGTAGCAAATATTCTTCTATTGATAGAAATGAAAGGCAGAAGAAATACTGAGCATATCTTTTGCATTAGAGCAGTTGTAGTGAGTAAAGTCGACACACTGTTGCCCCTTGTTCAACTCTAGAGTGAGAGACAGAAGAATGGGGTGTCACAGGGAAATACTAACTAGAATATTTGAATAGTTGCACAACCTTCTCGGATTAGGCATTGTAGTCACAATCTCTTTGTTTGCTGTTTCTATTCTGCACTTTCTCTGATTGGCTGATTTTTATTTACTGCAGGTAAAACAAACTGAATGGCAGTCGCACCCCTGGATTAAGATTAAGAGTGTGAGGGTAAGGGCATGAACTGGGTGATGTAGTCAATACAATCCATTACATTGGCAGTTGGGCACTAGTGATGGGCGAATACATTTGGCCGTCACAAATTTGCGGTGAATTTCCGCATTTTGCCGCCGGCGAATAAATTCGTACATCTCCTGTGAAAATTCGCCAGCGTCAAAAAATGTCTGCATCAACACTATTCGGACGCCCATTGACTTTAACGCCTGCATCAAAAATGGCGCAAGCGACTTTTCAGATGGCGAATGTTGCGGGAAATTTCGCAAACTGTTTGGCGAATCGAAATGGGAGAAATGAGTCCATCGCTGATGGGCACACCTGATCTATTATGGGGGCTTCAGTGGGAGAGACGTTGTGCTTATCAGGTACAGGTTACTGGTGTATAGCGGGTGTGCTGATTATTGAGGTGTGCGGCGCCATTCAAGTGGGTGCTATGAAGGGTGTATTGTGTCTCAGAAGGGAATTTGGGCATCTAGTAGAGGTGGGCACTGGGGGGAACATGCTGCACTACAATTACTGGGGTGATCCATTACTATGTGGAACCAGTTATCCTGTAGAACCCCGGGACTTCTATCATTTCAAAGCTGCCAGAAGACTTTAGTGATCACAGATACAAGTGTATTTAGACTCAATATCGCTGCTATTACTTTACCTTGTAACGGAAAGCCTTGGCATAGAACCCCATTACTCTATGGTAACCCCAACTATCCTGCAATGTAAATGCACAGAAGCAAAGGACCAACCCCCAAATAAATTAGGGATAGTCAATGACTTTATGAGAACAAAGATGCCCCGGGGGGAGACAATGGAGACTGCCCAGGACTTACCCGCCCCTCTGTTGCTTTGCCCCAAATGAAGGGCAGGACTCGTACAGCAGTGAAGTCATTGGGAGTTAATATGTAGTATCACTTGCTCTGACATCACACGCTAACCTAATTAAAGGGTTATTTGGGAGTTACCTGAGTATAATACAAGTTGTGAACTGTACACAGTAAATATTGCACACACACCCCTTTAATTCCACCTGTGCCTCATATGAGGGAGCCAATACACCAGCAGCAGTGAGTGTGAGTGCGAGTGCGAGGCACGACCCAGAACTCCGACACTCAGTGGCTTCTCTGGAGCACAAAACCTTGGAGTATTTCACAACAATGGCAACACTTTGTGTTATTGTGAGCCGCTCCGCTCAGGCATGAAATCCTAAGTAAACATTACACTGAGGAAGTGTCAGACTGCGGAGCAACATTGCTGGGGGCCCAAGAGCTGACAGTTCTTACCTGTAACACAGAGCAGGAGGATCAGCACCCTGACAGTCACAGAGAAGGGGGGCTGCAGGGAGAAGCCCACCACCTTGTCACAATGTAAGCAACTGCTGGGCATGTCAGCTTGCACTTCATCTGCCTTCATTGGTGGAGCAGAAAATAAGCCGGAAAGCTGTGGAGTGTAAATATCCGAGGAAATCCAATGGTCCTATTGCTGTTTGGCCCAATGGCAGGAGAGCGACGGAGCGACTGTGTCTCTCTCACCAACTGTCTGAGTCTGAGAACCCGACCAACCTGCTCCCCTGCCCAAAGGCAAATTCATCAGGTGGATTGAGAAGGGAGGAGGGAGGGGAGGGACACACATTACTCAGGCTTGTTTGCTTTACAACAGCTACAGACTCAATTCCTTTAGGCTCTTTCCTCCCCAAAAACTCTCCCCAAATCACCACCAGCATCACTTTCAGTTTTATTCTCTTTTCCTCACTTTTCTTCAACTTACCTGTGCCTCCCCTTCCATTTGTAATAGCAAGAACACGACTGCACACACTAAACTAAATAAACTTCAAAATGAAAAATAAAGAAATAAACTTCACATTAGAGGTGTGTCTCACTGCTGCCCATAGCTCCTCCCTCCTAATATATTCCGCACCATTGGGTGTTCAATTCTAGCAGCACCTTCTCCCACAATTGCTCCACCAACTCTCATAATACTACTCTTACTATTAGCCTTTATTTGTATTGTATAATAGTATTTATAATTGCTATGAACCACAAGCCCCTCATAATCCCCCACCTGGATACACTGCAAGCCCTTTATAACCCCCCCAGATATACACTGCCAGACTCTCATAATCCCCCCAGATACACACTGATACCAATATACACACTGATACCGATATACACTACAAGCCTGTAATAACTTACTGCCCAGTGGTGCTCCTCTTCAGTAGTAGCCGGGAACTAGGGTGTGTGCGGCGCGCCTTATAGCTGTATAGCTTCCCTTATAGCTGTATAGCTTCCCTTATAGCTGTATAACTTCCCTTATAGCTGTATAACTTCCCTTATAGCTGTATAGCTTCCCTTATAGCTGTATAACTTCCCTTATAGCTGTATAGCTTCCCTTATAGCTGTATAGCCTCCCTTATAGCTGTATAACTTCCCTTATAGCTGTACAACTTCCCTTATAGCTGTATAACTTCCCTTATAGCTGTATAGCTTCCCTTATAGCTGTATAACTTCCCTTATAGCTGTATAACGTCCCTTATAGCTGTATAGCTTCCCTTATAGCTGTATATCTTCCCTTATAGCTGTATAGCTTCCCTTATAGCTGTATAACTTCCCTTATAGCTGTATAGCTTCCCTTATAGCTGTATAACTTCCCATATAGCTGTACAACTTCCCTTATAGCTGTATAACTTCCCTTATAGCTGTATAGCTTCCCTTATAGCTGTATAACTTCCCTTATAGCTGTATAGCTTCCCTTATAGCTGTATAACTTCCCTTATAGCTGTATAACTTCCCTTATAGCTGTATAGCTTCCCTTATAGCTGTATATCTTCCCTTATAGCTGTATAGCTTCCCTTATAGCTGTATAACTTCCCTTATAGCTGTATAGCTTCCCTTATAGCTGTATAACTTCCCTTATAGCTGTATAGCTTCCCTTATAGCTGTATAACTTCCCTTATAGCTGTATAATGTCCCTTATAGCTGTATAGCTTCCCTTATAGCTGTATAACTTCTCTTATAGCTGTATAGCTTCCCTTATAGCTGTATAGCTTCCCTTATAGCTGTATAACTTCCCTTATAGCTGTATAGCTTCCCTTATAGCTGTATAGCTTCCCTTATAGCTGTATAACTTCCCTTATAGCTGTATAACTTCCCTTATAGTTGTATAGCTTCCCTTATAGCTGTATAGCTTCCCTTATAGCTGTATAACTTCCCTTATAGCTGTATAGCTTCCCTTATAGCTGTACAACTTCCCTTATAGCTGTATAACTTCCCTTATAGCTGTATAGCTTCCCTTATAGCTGTATAACTTCCCTTATAGCTGTATAACTTCCCTTATAGCTGTATAGCTTCCCTTATAGCTGTATATCTTCCCTTATAGCTGTATAGCTTCCCTTATAGCTGTATAACTTCCCTTATAGCTGTATAGCTTCCCTTATAGCTGTATAACTTCCCTTATAGTTGTATAGCTTCCCTTATAGCTGTATAACTTCACTTATAGCTGTATAACTTCCCTTATAGCTGTATAGCTTCCCTTATAGCTGTATATCTTCCCTTATAGCTGTATAGCTTCCCTTATAGCTGTATAACTTCCCTTATAGCTGTATAGCTTCCCTTATAGCTGTATATCTTCCCTTATAGCTGTATAACTTCCCTTATAGCTGTATAACTTCCCTTATAGCTGTATAGCTTCCCTTATAGCTGTATAGCTTCCCTTATAGCTGTATAACTTCCCTTATAGTTGTATAGCTAGCTGTATAACTTCCCTTATAGCTGTATAACTTCCCTTATAGATGTATAACTTCCCTTATAGCTGTATAACTTCCCTTATAGCTGTATAGCTTCCCTTATAGCTGTATAACTTCCCTTATAGCTGTATAGCTTCCCTTATAGCTGTATAACTTCCCTTATAGCTGTATAGCTTCCCTTATAGCTGTATAACTTCCCTTATAGCTGTATAGCTTCCCTTATAGCTGTATAGCTTTCCTTATAGCTGTATAACTTCCCTTATAGCTGTATAACTTCCCTTATAGCTGTATAGCTTCCCTTATAGCTGTATAACTTCCCTTATAGCTGTATAACTTCCTTGCCTGGTAACCGACTTTTCTTATTCCGTATCCCTTCTGATTGATCTCCTGGTTTGACTCTTGCCTGTCTGACTCCGTTTGTACTCTGCCTGCCCTGACCCGGCCTGATCTGACTTCGCTTTCTGTCTACGCCTTGTACCGCGACCTTCTGCCCAAAAGACTTTGCATTACCGTCGTGCCCCTTTGCTTGTCCAGAACCTGTCGCTTGGCTCCTCTCTTAATAAGACCTGGCGGCATTCTCCTCCCGAGGTGAAAGGTGGCTGTTAAAGGTGAAAGCAAGAGCCAAGAACAGGGTGCTTAGCATTGGTTCTGGATTTATGGTGCCGACCGTGACATTATAACGGGCCAGAATGGAAGACGAAGGTCATGGTGCTGCTGCTCTTTCTACCACTGAAGTACTATTCTGCTACAGCGCATGGAGGACCAAGAGCGGAACCAAGATTATTTGATGCAAGGCTTTCAGAACCTGACTCACAGACTGGACACTACGCAACAGACGCCAAGTCCAGTAGTTTCACCTCCTGTTGCCGTCCAAGTGGGGTCTCCTGCTGTGATGGGTAATATTCATAAACCCCATGAACCCAAAATTTCTTTCCCTGAAAATTTTTTGTCTTTCAGGAGGCATGCAAACTATACCTGAGTTTTTTCCCTCACTCTTTCTCTACTGGGGAGGAAAAAGTGAGGTTTGTAATGACCCTATTACAGGGTGACCCTCAAATTTGGGTCCTAAGATTATCCTCTTCTGATCCTGCCTGTTTTTCCCTTGAAACCTTCTTTAACACCATGGATACATGGCCGATACCGCGATTTGTAAATTACGCCAAGGGAAACGGGATGCAGAGGTGTATTGCACCGCCGGTGGGCTGTAGAAACTGGTTGGTAGGGATGTAGCGAACTGTTCGCCGGCGAACTAGTTCGCGCGAACTTCGACTGTTCGCGTCCGCCGCAAGTTCGCGAACGTCGCGCGACGTTCGCCAATAGGCGTTTGCGTCAAAATCGTTCGACCATTCGACCATTCGATCGCTAAAATCGAACGATTTTCGTTCGAATCGAACGATCGAAGCCATTGGATTGAATGAAATCATTCGATCCAATGGCTTTGATCGTTCGATTCGAACGGAAATCGTTCGATCGAACGATTAAAATCCTTCGATCGTTCGAATCGAACGATTTTCGGATGTTCGAAGTTCGCAAACTGTTCGCGAACTGTTCGCGAACTGTTCGCATTTTTTGCCGGTGTTCGCGAACGGCGTTCGCGAACACATAGTCGGCGGTTCGCTACATCCCTACTGGTTGGAACGACATGTCTCTTCATAGCCAATTCCGGATAGGGCTCTCTGATTCTGTCAAGGACAGCTTAGTAAACTACCCTCTATCTACTAATTTGGATGATCTCATGTCTCTTGCCATCCAAGTAGATTGAAGTCAGAGGGAGAGAAGGGGTGAGAAGGGTACTTCCTTTCCTATGGGGTTTGCTAATCTTAAACCATCTAACCCCTCAGTGCCTCTACCTCAAGAGGAACCCATGCAATTGGGCATAACTCATTTAACTCCTGAGGAAAAGGCCCACAGGTGGTCTCAGGGTCTGTGTATTTACTGTGGGGAAAAGGGTCATTTTCTTAATCAGTGTCCTAAGAGGCCAGGAAACTTCAAAGCCTAAATGGAGAAGGGGAGCTCCATTTGGGTCGGGAAGTTTCCTCTCCCCAATTTTCCTCTAGGATTATGGTACCTGTTAATCTGATTCTGGGGCGGCGGGGAATTTATTGGATGCTGCCTTCGCAATAAGGTTTAATATTCCACTAACTCCTTTAATTCCTCCTATGAGAATCTTAAACGTTGACAAAAAACCTTTGGGGTCAGGTTTGGTAACCAAAAAGACTACGGTCTTGTCCATGTGCACTAACAACTTGCACTCTGAGGAGTTATCCTTCTATGTTATTGAGTGTTCTTCTTCTTCTCCTCTAATTTTATGTTTAACTTGGTTACAGGTACATAACCCACATACTGATTGGGTAACTGGGGAGATTCTTCAATAGGGTCAAAAATGTAAGCGCTCGGGAGATTCTTCAATAGGGTCAAAAATGTAAGCGCTCTTGCATAAGTGTCCTCAATTGGTGGCAGTCACATACCTAGAGGGTTTACCCGCGGCTTATGCTGATTTCTCTGACGTGTTTTCTAAAAAAGCCGCAGAAATTTCCCCCCACATAGGCATGTGTGACTATATATAGCCATATACTCCCCTAGAGGGAGAACTTATCCTCTTTCTTTGCCCAAAGCCCAAGCAATGAAAGAGTACATCAAAGAAAATCTTGAAAGAGGTTTCATTAGGCCCTCTAGTTCACCTGCTGGTGCTGGGTTCTTT
Source organism: Xenopus petersii (assembly GCA_038501925.1). Lineage (NCBI taxonomy): Eukaryota > Metazoa > Chordata > Amphibia > Anura > Pipidae > Xenopus > Xenopus petersii. The sequence continues at coordinate 341,706 of CM076688.1, forward strand.
TTGGTGGGCAAGAAGGATGGAGGTCCATGTGATGCCTTAGTGGGGTAATTCCAGTAAAGGATGGAGATATATTGGTGTATCGGATTACTTCTGACCAGTATGTTGACACTCTAGGGCAGTTCCATTTCAAATGGAAGAATCCGGCTTCTCCCCTGCCACATTTCACGCATTTGGCTCCCTTTGATCTACCCATAGCCTGAAGCCTTAGTGGGGTAATGTAAATTAGATGAATCATTTTAAATTGAACCATTCGGTCTCTAAGTGATATAATGCAGGTGTCATGGTCGGCACCCTAAACCAGAACTAATGCCAAGCTCCCTGGTCTCGGCTCGGCTTCACCAGTAGTGTGACCGCCTTTGGCTTCGGGAGGAGCCCTCAGCGTACTCAGATGCCACCTGGACTTTTCGAGAGGAGCAAAGCGAGGAGTTCTGGCAAGCAAAGGGGCACGACTGTTGTAAAAGTCAGTTAGGCCGATGGTCACGGTACAAATGGAGCAGGCAAGAGAATCAACAGGCAGGATCGAGGCAGGCAGATATCGAGAATCGTCAGGCAGGCAAGAGTCAAACTGGGTTGTCAATCAAGGGATTTAGCAGGAAGAGTTGTCGTAGGCAGGCAAGGGTCAGGTTCCAGAGATCAGAATAGTCAAACAGGCAGGCAGGGGTCAAAACAGATAATCAGGATCAGATTCAAATGTAATAGCAATAGCTAACAGTACCAGGAACAAATCCCATCACGGGCAATGCAAAAAGTAAAACTGCACCTTTAAATACATTTGAATTTCGTGCCATTGCGCGCTGACGTAATCACACCAGCGCGCATGCGCCTATAAAAAGCGGAAGTGCGTGCTGCGCGCACACTAGGAAGCCGGCACACAGAGGGAAGAGGAGCGGCATGGCGGGCGTCCCCGCCGCACCACTAGACTACCAGGGACAGGTAATTTTATTACAGCAGGGGTACAAGTTATCTGTAGCCTCTTCCCACTGATCCTCCTCTAATGAAGGAATAAATGACAGACATTTTTGTTTGGCTTTGATGCCTTTCGGTCATTGCGACGCCTCCACAGTGTTCCAGGAATTTGTCAACGACATCTTCCGGGACCTGCTGGGGTGGTAGTGGTCTATCTTGATGATATTCTAATTTTTTCCTCTAACTTGAGTGACCATTAAAAACATGTCCGGGAGGTGTTGTTCAGGTTAAAGAAGAATTATTTATTTGTGAAGCTTGAGAAATGCACCTTTGAGGTTTCTTCTGTTTTTGGGGTTCAATATCTCCGGTAAAGGTCTAGAAATGGATCCTGGGAAGGTTAAAGCCGTACTGGATTGGGCTCAGCCTCTTTCTTTATGTGCAACCCAAAGGTTCTTAGGTTTTGCTAATTAATATAGTCAGTTCATCAAAAACGTCTCTTTGGTGGTGTCTCCAATCACGGATCTAACCAAAAAGGGTGCAGATCCAAGTATGTGGCCTCCCGAGGCTATTCAAGCTTTTGAATTTCTCAAAAAAGAATTTGTGTCTGCCCCCATTCTCCGTCACCCTGATACCAACTCTACTGCTGAGGTAGATGCCTCAGAGGTTGGGGCAGGGGCGGTCCTTTCTCAAAGGCATCCAATAACCAAGGTGCATCCTTGTGCATTCTTCTCTAGGAGATTTTCTCCTGCCGAGGCCATTTATGACATTGGAAATAGAGAATTGTTGGCTATCAAATGGGCCTTTGAGGAATGGAGACACTTGTTGGAGGGGCTAAACATACTATAACGGTCTTTACTGACCACAAAAACCTGCCTTGAGTCTGCTAAGCGGTTGAATCCTAGGCAGGCTAGATGGACTTTATTTTTTACCCGGTTTAATCTCTCTTTCACATACAGGCCTAGTTCCAAAACCACTAAGGCAGATGCACTCTCTAGGAGTTTTGAATCTAGCCTGTCTGAACCTAGTGAGTGTGTTCCCATCATTCCGGGTGAGTTAATTGTGGCAGCTCTGGGATCAGACCTTGCCACACTATTGTCTTCAGTTCAATACGTTATTTATACCTGAGGACTTAAGGGAACAGGTTCTGGGTGAGGCTCATAATTCAAAAATGGTGGGACATCCTGATATTTCTAAGACTGTGTCTTTATTGTCTCTTAATGTGTGGTTGCCTTCTTTTAAACAAGATGTCAAATTTTTTTTAATTCTTGCCCTGTCTGTCAGAGGTCAAAGTCTTCTAGGAACCTGTCACATGGATTGCTAAGGCCACTACCTATTCCTGACAAACCATGTTCCCATCTGTCTATGGATTTTATTGTTGACCTCCCTTCATCTCATGGGAAAACAGTGATGTGGGTGGTGGTGGATAGATTCAGCAAATTGAGACATATCATTTCCCTCCCACACCTCCCATCTGCTAAGACTTTGGCTGAGTTATTTATTTCTAATATTTTCAAGTTACATGGTTTCCCGGTCAATATTGTTTCTGATAGAGGGGTACAGTCTGTTTCTAAATGTTCTGCTCTTTGGTTGGGATTGATTTATCATTCTCTACCGCATATCACCCTCAACTGAAAGGGTTAATCAGTCCCTTGAACAATTCTTAATGTGTTATGTGTCTGACAACCAGTCCTCATGGGCTGAACTATTACCCTGGGCAGAATTTGCTTACAATAATGCAACTCGTGCTTCTACTGTTCAATCTCCATTTATTATTGTTAATGGTTTATATCCCAAAGCATTTTCTTTTTCTGGTTCTTTATCCTCTGTACCATCTGTCAATTCTTCTGTGAAACAATTTGCCAAGATTTGGTCTGGGTGCACGATTCTCTTTCTGCAGCTACGGCCGCTCAAAAAAAGGGCAGCTGATAGGTCTTGTAGGGAAGCACCTGATTATCAGGTAGGAGACTCAGTGTGGCTATCCACAAAAAACATCAAACTTAAGGTTCCCTTCTTCTGTTCGTCTCAAACTACCTGATACTTTTAAGTTTTCTAATTCTTTTCATGTTTCTCTTATAGGGATGTAGCGAACCGCCGCCGATGTGTTCGCGAACGCCGTTCGCGAACACCGGCAAAAAATGCGGACAGTTCGCAAACAGTTCGCGAACTTCGAACATCCGAAAATCGCTCGATTCGAACGATCGAAGGATTTTAATCGTTTGATCGAAGGATTTTCGTTCGACTCGAACGATCGAAGCCATTCGATCGAATGATTTCATTCGATCCAATGGCTTCGATCGTTCGATTCGAACGAAAATCCTTCGATTTTAGCGGTCGAAGGAATCGAATGGTCGAATGGTCGAACGATTTTTGTTCGAATCGAACGCGAACTCGTATTGGCGAACGTCGCGCGACGTTCGCGAACATTCGGCGGACGCGAACAGTCGAAGTTCGCGCGAACTAGTTCGCCGGCGAACTGTTCGCTACATCCCTATTCTCTTATAAAACCAGCCTCACAGGTCCAGCCACAATCCTTTCATCCTCCAGTGTTGGTAGATCTGATGGTAGACCTGATCTGACTTCGCTTTCTGTCTACGCCGCGACCTTCTGCCCAAAAGACTTTGCATTACCGTTGTGCCCCTTTGCTTGTCCAGAAGCCTTCACTTGGCTCCTCTCCTAATAAGACCTGGCGGCATCCGATTAGCCGAGGGCTCCTCCTGAGGTGAAAGGCGGCTGTTAAAGGCGGAAGCAAGAGCCGAGAACAGGGAGCTTAGCATTGGTTCTGGATTTAGGGAGCCCCTCATAATCCCCATTTATGTAAATACTGAAATCCCTGTATAACCCTCCACTTAGATTATCCTAACTCATATAAATACTACAAGCCCCTCGTAATTCCCTACCCTTACTCCCCCAGGTAAATACTGCAAGTCCCTCATAATCCCATCTGCTAGATACATATTTCAATTCTTCAGTATTTACATTTTTTTCTAACCTCACCCTGAAATGAAAGACCCTCCTTATCCCCCACCGACATAAATGTTACAATCCCCTCACATGCCCCCATCCAGATAAATACTTCAATCCCTTTATAACCCCACCCCCAAATAAATACTTCAGACTCTCATTCCCCCATCCAGATAAATACTGATGGCTAAATTAAGTGGGCTATACCAAGTAGATGATTACATGGGGTGTTCCATATACTAATGTGTAGGGTGTCACCTTTTTATTGATGGTGTGGGGGCGGGGTTGAGATAGGTGATGCAAAAGGGGTGGGGCTATGATGCTGGAAGCCCAAGAGTATTGTGGAGGAGGAACTGTTAAAGACGGGATGGACAGGATTGAAGAGGAGTGGTGGGTTATAAATCAGAAACAGGGGCACCCTATACAAAAAACGTCAGAAATCCATACAAAAACCATTGAAAAAGGGGGCACCCTATAAAAAAAAACATTGAAAAAGGGGCACACCATTTTAAAACCATCCAGTGAATTTTCTGCACCCTATACAATGCCAGATTAAAGGTCTGATTGTTGCCCGGTTGGCAGGGTGGCAGCTCACAATAGTAGCCTCCTGGGGAGCTGTGACACGTATAAGTTTGCTGGCCAAAAATGTGGGCGTGGCCAGTTCCCAATTATGTCACCGCATATGTACATAGACAACTCAGAAAAGTGGTGGGCACAGTGTATCCTGCCCAAGTTACACAGACAAATAGAATGAGGGGTAACAAGTAGTTTATATGAGATGTTCCTCTGCCTGGGATTTAAGGGGCCCATTGGTAACATAGATGAATAATAAGAAAAGTCACATCTCCATCAAATTCAACCTTAAGTCTATATATAACCTGCCTAACTGTCAGTTGATCCAGAGGAAGGTGAAAAACCCATCTGAAGCCTCTCCAATTTGCCTCAAAAGGGGAAAAATTCCTTCCTGACTCCAAAATGTAATGGGACCAGTCCCTGGATCAACTTGTACTCCTCTAATCTCATTGGCTCCCTCCTGTCTGCTGGGAGGAGCTACTGGTGAATAAAGCATCCGACCCTTCCTTGTACCTATCTAATGTATCAGCCTGTACCCCTGATTCACTTCCCAGCTCTCCCTGTAACACCCCTTTCCCTCCTCTAATCTCATTGGCTCCCTCCTGTCTGCTGGGAGGAGCTACTGGTGAATAAAGCATCCGACCCTTCCTTGTACCTATCTAATGTATCAGCCTGTACCCCTGATTCACTTCCCAGCTCTCCCTGTAACACCCCTTTCCCTCCTCTAATCTCATTGGCTCCCTCCTGTCTGCTGGGAGGAGCTACTGGTGAATAAAGCATCCGACCCTTCCTTATACCTATCTAATGTATCAGCCTGTACCCCTGATTCACTTCCCAGCTCTCCCTGTAACACCCCTTTCCCTCCTCTAATCTCATTGGCTCCCTCCTGTCTGCTGGGAGGAGCTACTGGTGAATAAAGCATCCGACCCTTCCTTATACCTATCTAATGTATCAGCCTGTACCCCTGATTTACTTCCCAGCTCTCCCTGTAACACCCCTTTCCCTCCTCTAATCTCATTGGCTCCCTCCTGTCTGCTGGGAGGAGCTACTGGTGAATAAAGCATCCGACCCTTCCTTGTACCTTTCTAATGTATCAGCCTGTACCACTGATTCACTTCCCATCTCTTCCTGTAACACCCCTTTCTCTCCTCTAATCTCATTGGCTCCCTCCTGTCTGCTGGGAGGAGCTACTGGTGAATAAAGCATCCGACCCTTCCTTGTACCTATCTAATGTATCAGCCTGTACCACTGATTCACTTCCCAGCTCTCCCTGTAACACCCCTTTCCCTCCTCTAATCTCATTGGCTCCCTCCTGTCTGCTTGGAGGAGCTACTGGTGAATAAAGCATCCGACCCTTCCTTGTACCTATCTAATGTATCAGCCTGTACCACTGATTCAGGAAGACAATTCCACATCTTCACAGCTCTCACTGTAACAAACCCCTTCCCAATATTTAGCTGGAACCTCTTTTCTTCTAATCGGAATGGGTGACCTTGTGTCAGCTGGAAAGTCCTACTGGTAAATAAATCATTACTCTTATATATTTATATATAGTGATCATATCCCCTTATATATTTATATATAGTGATCATATCCCCTTATATATTTATATATATAGTGATCATATCCCCTTATATATTTATCTATAGTGATCATATCCCCCTTATATATTTATATATAGTGATCATATCCCCTTATATATTTATATATAGTGATCATATTCCCTTATATATTTATATATAGTGATCATATCCCCCTTATATATGTATATATAGTGATCATATCCCCCTTTTATATTTATATATAGTGATCATATCCCCTTATATATTTATATATAGTGATCATATCCCCCTTATATATTTATATATAGTGATCATATCCTCCTTGTATATTTATATATAGTGATCATATCCCCTTATATATTTATATATAGTGATCATATCCCCTTATATATTTATATATAGTGATCATATCCCCTTATATATTTATATAGAGTGATCATATCCCCCTTATATATTTATATATAGTGTATAACCCCTTATATATTTATATATAGTGATCATATCCCCCTTATATATTTATATATAGTGATCATATCCCCTTATATATTTATATATAATGATCATATCCCCTTATATATTTATATATAGTGATCATATCCCCCTTATATATTTATATATAGTGATCATATCCCCATTAACTGTCTCTTGTCCCAACTTGCCTTTCCCCTATGTGGGCTGTTAGTATAAAAGAATAGGAATGTTACAGAATATATGAGGGAATGGCAGAGGCCGGTGTATTAGGGTTGGGCTGTTAGACAGGTATATATAGTTATAGTTATAGTTATATATACAGTATATATATATATATATAAGACACCAGGGAACATTCCTTATACTCTCTGCACATAAAACTGTCACAAGAAATACAGGACAGTGTGTGGGGCAGAATGAACACAAGTCTGGGCAGATTTCACTCATTGGGGGGAATTTACTAAAGAGGAAACATTATTTTGGAGTAAATAAAATCTTATTCACAAACAGAAATCCACCAAAACACCGACTCAACCGAAACTTTTCACTTTTTGGTGAAAGAAAGTCAGTTACAGACACTTTTGGGAATATGTTGTTAAGACATCAAAACTGAGAAAAAACATTTTTAAAATGGGGTAAAGCTCAGCGTAACCCCCCACATCAGCTCTGCATTATTTCCCCCTCTCCAGTCACCCCACTTTTAGGAGCAGTTTGGGGGAGTTATTAGCATATTTATGGGGATCAGCAGCTTATTGTCGGGGTACAAACCCTGTTTTGAATTACAATCACTTTATAAACAAGATAAAAAGTCTATTTTGAAACATTTTATAACTAAATGAAGTTTAATGGCAACAGAAAATAGGTTTTGATTGACTATATCTTGTAGATTCTTGTTTAAAGGGGAAGTAAAACCAACCTTACAAACAGTCGTTTTTGTACCAGTGCACTCCCCCTCCCCGTCCTGCCCAGAACGGCAGAGTTAAAGGGCAAGTTATTCACAATGGAGAGACGGGAGAGGGGCAGATAAAGCCAGACAGTAGCATTTTGTTCTTCTCCCCTGTGAGTAATTCCATTTACATCTGTCTCTTGTGACTCGCTGGTGATATGGTTTCAGAACGGGAATTCATAAGTATTTACGTCTCTCTTTCTTCTTATTTTGCAACTTTCCTTGGATCCAAAGTCTGAAGAATCTAATCCACCCTTACCCTGTAACTGTGAGTAATTGTATTCTCAGTACTGACTACTATATAATTACTCACTGAAATATTCACTACTCACTACAATACACTTACTGAAATATTCACTACTTGCTAATATACACTTACTAGGGATGCACTGAATCCAGGATTCGGGTTTCGGCCAGGATTCGGACATGATCAGCAGGATTCGGATTCAGCCGAATCCTTCTGCCCAGCCGAACCAAATCCAAATCCTAATTTGCGTATGCAAATTAGGGGCGGGGAGGAAATTCACACGACTTTTTGTCACAAAACAAGGAAGTAAAAAATGTTTTCTCCTTCCCACCCCTCATTTGCATATGCAAATTAGGATTTGGATTCGGTTTGGTATTCGGCCGAATCTTTCGTCTTTTGGGGGTTCTGCCGAATCCAAAATAGTGAATTCTGTGCATCCCTAACACTTACTCACTGAAATATTCACTATTCACTTACTGAAATATTCACTACTTACTACTATACTCTTACTCACTGAAATATTCACTACTCACTAAAAGACACTTACTGAAATATTCACTACTTACTACTATACTCTTACTGAAATATTTACTACTTACTACTATACTCTTACTCACTGAAATATTCACTACTCACTACAATACACTTAATGAAATATTCACTATTCACTACAATACACTTACTGAAATATTCACTACTTACTACTATACTCTTACTCACTGAAATATTCACTACTCACTACAATACAGTTACTGAAATATTCACTACCCACTACTATACACTTACTCACTGAAATATTCACTACTCACTACAATACACTTACTGAAATATTCACTATGCACTACTATACTCTTACTCACTGAAATATTCACTACTCACTACAATACACTTACTGAAATATTCACTACTCACTACTATACACTTACTCAATGAAATATTGACTACTCACTTCTATACATATACACTTACTCACTGAAATATTCACTGCACCACACTCTGCACCAATGGATCCCCGGGACCCCAACCAATGTTCCTACACATTTACACACACTTACACACATTTTAGTGAAGATTGCTCTTTTTTTATTTTGCACACATTTGCACACTTATTTACATATATACACACACACACACTTAAACACTTCTAGAAGTGTACACACAAAAATGTATTTATCCCTCCATTATTATTCCTTATGTGTTTTTTAGCATAGCTTTGCAGTTTGGTACTTTGCTATACAAAGGTGTCCTTTTGCTTTGTTGAATTTGTCAGAACTTTTCAAAAATATATGTTTTTTTATAGTTAGGGGGTGTTGCAGCACATAATACGCTGTGATTGACTCAGATTGCAAAAGCTGAATAGGCAGGTGAGAAAATCCATATGCACTATTTTCATTCGGGGTCCATACATAACACACACTTTGCTAAACCTATGCATATTGGGTGTCAAACTGTTCAGTGGCCCCCTGACCTGCAAATTTAGGGTGATTTATCTTGGTACTTACTGACATGTGGGAGATAGGGTGCTGCAAAGTTGATGCTTTGATTTTCTGATATTTCAGCAAAATTGCCAAATTTTGGAAAGCTTTGCAGCTTGGTACTTAGTAGTAGAAATAGATATTTCACCATTTTGGATTTGGGGGTATGTGTACTTTCCAAAAATAGATGACTTTCTGGGGTTACCACACTTTTTGTAGCTTTATCCCACATAAAATGCAGTAAATGTGCTGATATTGCAGTAGCTGCAATGACAGAAATTATATATCGTAATGGGTGTTTTCCTTTAGGGGCCCCTAGAGGCCACATACTTAGGTAAACCTATGCACATTGGGCATCAACCTGTTCAGTGTACACCTGCCCTTCATATTTAGGGTGATTTATCTTGATACTCAATGGTATGTGGAAGATAGAATGATGTAAAGTGGAAGGATTGAGGTCATTTTTCAGAAACCTCAGAAAATTTGATAAAAACGGGTAACTTTAGGAAAGTGTTATAGCTGAGTAGTATGGAATATAAAGACATATTTACTTATTTTGTATTCGTCAGAATCAGTTTTTTTCCAAAAATGAATATGTAGGGACCCCGCAGGGTTAATTTCCCCTTCAGTCGAGCCTCATGGTAGACACAGGGTTTCCTAAGGGGCAGAGCCTTTGTGATTGGTGCCGCATGGCTGATCCCAAAGGCAGCCACAAGGTGTCGCTGTGCAACAATATAAAAGGAGATGCCATGTGCTCAGTCAGCCACAACAGATTACAGTTTTACAGTTTTGCTGCTGAACCTTGTTTCACTGTGGAGAGAGTGAAGCCTATCCGGCAAAATGTAGGCAAAAGGGAGTTTGATAGGCCTGCCAAGGCTGAGCAGGATCCTCCAGTGTCTGAAAGCTCAACAAGGAGGGTTTGAAGTTTGGATTGCCGGATTTTCATGTTCACACAATGAAGAGTGTTGAGAGCTGCAGTTCAGCAATGGGTTTCGGGAGAGCTCACACTATAGACAGTGTTGGGAGCAAATACCCGAAAGATTCAAGCCTTGTTATTTGCTCGACTGGGAGAGTCTGGAGCTTATAAAGAGATCATCGCTGTGGATGCCTGTCAGCTCTGTGTGAGACTACCCATCTGTGTGACTCCTTTGGGGTGAGTGTTACTTGAGGGAAGGGTTAGGAAAGGATTAGGATCCAGTGATCTCCTGTTTGGAGAAACAGGCTGTTTGTGTGCCTGCCACGTGGGAGCAAATACTTTCCATCGGGAAAGGTATTTGGCCAGGTAGCGCTACCTAGGACTGGTACTCTTTTGGGGACAAGTGATGGAGACTCTTGGGATGCCAAAGTGGAGTTGCGGGACTTTTTCTGGCAGGGAATTACCTGGACTGGACTGCTACCTGTTCCTAGGGTAGTGGATCATGCTTTGAATGCATTTATGTGTATAATGTTACAGTTTACTTCCCCTTTAAAATTGCACTTCTTTGTATAAAGTTTATATTTTTATATAATAATTTGTTTCCTAATGGGACTATCCTCAGGTGTATTCCCAGATCCCATTAGGTGGAGGCACTGCCAGAGAGGAGTTCCCAGTACCTTTCACTTAGCAAAGGTGACTCAGGACCTACATCGGTAAAAATGATGTCATGTACCACCTTGGCACCAGGGGGTGGCCAAAAATGGGATACAAATAGTTTTTAGGGAAAACTCACTGTTAGTGGAGTTTTTGGCCTTGAAATCAGAAGTATTCACGTTTCTGTGCTTTGGAAATGTGGTCGCACAGAAATCTCCATAAAACAAAATAAATTTACTTTATTGGCGTATTCTGGTGACATGGGTCTTTCCAAATCATTGAATAAATGATGGTTCTACTATAACAGTTTATATCATGGAATATATGATTTTTTTTCATACCTTCACAATTAGAAGCGTATAACTTATTACAGAAGTGGAATTACATCATATCACATATTTTGAAAGTTTAGGTTGTTCTGAAAACGATCTATAATTTCCTGGGTAAATCTTAAGTCCCTAAAGGGAAAGAGAACTAAATGTTCAGAAAGTGTCTGGCAATAAAAGTTTGCAAATTGGCCATCAGTGAAAGGGTTAAACACTTTCATTGTTTATGTTACTGTTCCTTTAATGCAGTCTGGGGGTTATTTTCTGGAGGAATTAGACAAATATATAAAACTATTTGAGCAGATAATCCACATAAATGTCATTTATTTGCACAAAGTTTTCCAGAGAAATAACTAGTTAGAACTTTACAGAGTTTTATTGGTGGATTAAAAGCAAAGGCGAAGGTGCTGAATAGTCCAGTGGGTGTGGCTGGAGGGGTGACAAACCAATCAGATTCAGACACAAGAGAAGCTTTGCACGTGGCCCTCACTGCCTATCACTGGGGGACTCCCTGTGGCCCCACCACTCATACACTAAAAGAAGAAGAAGGGCCAGTAGGGTAGGGACAGATTTTACAAGATTAGTGGCGGGGCAAGTAGAGGAACTAGAAAAAGGAAAGGTTAGAGACATCCAGTGACAGGGGCAATTAGGAGAGACATCCAGTGACAGGGGCAATTAGGAGATGTATCCAGTGAAAGGGGCAATTAGGAGATGTATCCAGTGACAGGGGCAATTAGAAGAGACATCCAGTGACAGGGGCAGTTAGGAGGTGTATCCAGTGAAAGGGGCAATTAGGAGATGTATCCAGTGACAGGGGCAATTAGGAGGTGTATCCAGTGAAAGGGGCAATTAGGAGATGTATCCAGTGACAGGGGCAATTAGAAGAGACATCCAGTGACAGGGGCAGTTAGGAGGTATATCCAGTGACAGGGGCAATCAGGAGGTGTATCCAGTGAAAGGGGCAATTAGGAGATGTATCCAGTGACAGGGGCAGTTAGGAGGTGTATCCAGTGAAAAGGGGCAATTAGGAGATGTATCCAGTGACAGGGGCAATTAGGAGGTATATCCAGTGACAGGGGCAATTAGGAGGTGTATCCAGTGAAAGGGGCAATTAGGAGATGTATCCAGTGACAGGGGCAATTAGGAGGTGCATCCAGTGACAGGGGCAGTTAGAGGAGACATCCAGTGGCAGGGGCAATTAGAGGAGACATCCAGTGACAGGGGCAATTAGAAAGTGTATCCAGTGACAGGGGCAGTTAGAGGAGACATCCAGTGGCGGGGGCAATTAGAGGGGACATCCAGTGGTGGGGGCAATTAGAGGGGACATCCAATGACAGGGGCAATTATGAGGTGTATCCAGTGATTGGGGCAATTAGGAGGTGTATCCGGTGACTGGGGCAATTAGGAGGTGTATCCAGTGATTGGGGCAATTAGGAGGTGTATCCAGTGACTGGGGCAATTAGGAGGTGTATCCAGTGACTGGAGCAATTAGGAGGTGTATCCAGTGATTGGGGCAATTAGGAGGTGTATCCAGTGACTGGGGCAATTAGGAGGTGTATCCAGTGATTGGGGCAATTAGGAGGTATATCCAGTGACAGGGGCAGTTAGAGGAGACATCCAGTGGTGGGGGCAATTAGAGGGGACATCCAACGACAAGGGCAGTTAGAGGGGAAATCCAGTGGGGGGCAATGAGGTACATGTACTGATGATTATCCAGCAGATACATTTGGTGCATCTTGGGGGGTGCCCCTCACGTAGGCACAGATATGGCAAATACCTGGAAAGAGAGAGAGAGAGAAAGAAGAAGGAAACACAGTGAGCTCCATCCAGCAAACACCAACACAACAATTTGGGTCGGGTTTTCTCACCCCAGAGAGAACATAAAATCATGAGAAACAATGGGCCCCTTGTCATGTCTGTGGGAAACTTTCTAACAATGGGACTTTATTCCAAGCAGCACATTCTATATGGGCTCCTAAGACAGAACCAAAGGCAGCGCTAGATATGGACTGTAGTCACATTAGTGATCTATGATAACGGATAGAAAGCCGATAATAGATCCATTAACCTCCCTGTATTTCCATTGGCACAAACATTGTCTGAGATATTTCATTAGTTCAAGAAAAACTCAGGAGTCTCAACCAATGAACTCTCAGCCCAAATGGGGTTTCTTGTAGATTGAGAGAAGAGCAGGGTAACATTGTTCAGAAGCTTGATGCCCCACAATCAAACCATAGCCCTTACAGACGCAGGGGTTGTCTCCACCATCAATTGAGGCCTCTGAGCTTGAGGAACTTCCAAAGAAAAACTATAGGTGATTGAGGTGACTCAGCTGACCCTGGTGACATGTTGACATTCTCACAGAAGTTAGTCAGTGCTCGGACAATTGAAATGTGGAATCCTTTGGCTGCTCCTCTGGGGTCAAACACAATTAGAGGAGCACCAGACAATAGAGCCAGGTCCTTAGCTTGCAGCTTCAGATGCTGAGACCAATTGTTAAAGAGACCAGACTTCCAAATTTCACATTGCTAAAGTCAGAAGGGACTGGAAGCCTTTTTTGGTCTATAGGGGAGGGCCTTGCAGTTGGAGTTGGCTTTCTCTTGAACCCACGGTGCACAGGCTCATTGAAATTTCTGTTGTCTGTTGTCTGTTGTTAGACTTTACCTTGTGTAATACCAGAATGAGGTTGGTCAATATATACAGGCATCAAACCCCCACATTAGAATGAGGTATGGTCCAAGATAGCCCAGTATATAATTGTTCCATATGCTCTGCTTGTATTGGCGGATTTCAGTCTTCCTGAAATATTTCTGGCTCCCTAAGAACATTTGTGCACCAAACAGACCTGCACATACAGACTCATCACACATTGATTTTGTGTTTGCTAATTGGTCTATAGCTTTTACTGATTGTAAAGAAGTTGTGGTTGAGGTTTTAGACATGTGCCATCTCACACAATAGTTGAGGTCTCAGACCATGTGGCCATCTCACACAATAGTTGAGGTCTCAGACATGTGGCCAGCTCACACAATATTTGAGGTCTCAGACCATGTGGCCATCTCATACAATAGTTGAGGTCTCAGACATGTGGTCATCTCATACAATAGTTGAGGTCTCAGACCATGTGGCCATCTCATACAATAGTTGAGGTCTCAGACATGTGGCCATCTCACACAATAGTTGAAGTCTCAGTCACGTGGCCATCTCACACAATAGTTGAGGTCTCAGACATGTGGTCATCTCATACAATAGTTGAGGTCTCAGACCATGTGGCCATCTCACACAATAGTTGAGGTCTCAGACCATGTGGCCATCTCACACAATAGTTGAGGTCTCAGACATGTGGTCATCTCATACAATAGTTGAGGTCTCAGACCATGTGGCCATCTCATACAATAGTTGAGGTCTCAGACCATGTGGCCATCTCATACAATAGTTGAGGTCTCAGACCATGTGGCCATCTCATACAATAGTTGAGGTCTCAGACATATGGTCATCTCACAGAATAGTTGAGGTCTCAGACATGTGGCCATCTCATACAATAGTTGAGGTCTCAGACATGTGGTCATCTCATACAATATTGAAGTGCTCAACCTCTGTGCAATATCCTTTGAGATGGGGTGCTGAGCAGTGATTTGAGCCAACCCATCACAAGTCTTATTGGCTCAAACACAAAGTAGACATCAGGAAGGTTATGCACTTTATCAAGCCGTCTGGCCATGTCAGTTAAGCGTCTGTGCCCACAATGGGTAAAGGTTTGTGGAGACTAGGGCCACTCTCTCTCACAGACCCCGTTACCGTACAAGGTTTTAAAGGATTCGATTTGCAGTTGCAGAGACTTTCTATGATTCTTATAACAAATGGCGGGCGCTGGACTAACACTCCTTTAAACACTACTTTATGGCAGACGTCAGACGAGGAGAATAGTTGCTCCCAGAGGGCGACTAATGCCCTAATGCTTCCCCCCTGTAATAATGTAAATCCTCGGTAGGAAATCAAATACTTTTTCTGAAGTCACCCGAAGTTGCTTCTCTAACCCTAACCTTCCGCGTTAGAGTCCCGGCTACAATCCTGCACATTCAAGTACTAAGCCTTTTTCATAAACAAGATTACCATTGGTTATTATAGACTTACCTGCAGATACGGTGAGTATAACTCCAATCCAACCCAAGACGTATGACCAGGAAAACCTCCAGTCAGTATATCGTTTTCCAAAGAAATTTAGGGTCACACCAGTATATACTGCCAGGGCCAAGAGAGCAAAGAACCCTATAAAGGTAACAAACCCCATTATATTCCCAGCTGACAATCAGTTCGACAGGCACTTGCCTCTACCCCCCATAATATTCCCCCAACACTCCCTCCTAAATACACAACATATCAAGTTCATTTCTCTTATTTCTAATCAGTGTAAAGTTCATTGTTATTTGCTGCTTTCTATCATATCGATTAACTTGTGGGTCGGGATATAAAACTGGGTGCGGTGCTGTTTGGGGTGAATTCCCATGATGAGTACAATAGAGTGTCGGCCTACGGCAGATAACTATAATTCAGGGTGTTCATAATGCACCCTAAAATAATTCTTGGGCACAAATCTGAAAGCCGGGATATAGAACAGAATAAAACTCTCTGCCCTGAAACATGATTTATAGGCCCATGATTTATACGCCCATGATTTATACGCCCATAATTTATACGCCCATGATTTATACGCCCATGATTTATAAACGCATGATTTATAGGCCCATGATTTATAGGCCCATGAATTATAGGCCCATGATTTATAAGCCCATGATTTATAGGCCCACGATTTATAGGCCCACGATTTATAGGCCCACGATTTATAGGCCCATGAATTATAGGCCCATGATTTATAGGCCCATGATTTATAGGCCCATGATTTATAGGCCCATGAATTATAGGCCCATGATTTATAGGCCCATGATTTATAGGCCCACGATTTATAGGCCCACGGTTTATAGGCCCACGATTTATAGGCCCATGATTTATAAACTCATGATTTATAAACCCATGATTTATAGGCCCACGATTTATAGGCCCATGATTTATAGGCCCATGAATTATAGGCCCATGATTTATAGGCCCATGATTTATAGGCCCATGATTTATAGGCCCATGCTTTATAGGCCCATGATTTATAGGCCCATGAATTATAGGCCCATGATTTGTAGGCCCATGAATTATAGGCCCATGATTTATAGGCCCATGATTTATAGGCCCACGGTTTATAGGCCCACGATTTATAGGCCCACGATTTATAGGCCCATGATTTATAGGCCCATGATTTATAAACCCATGATTTATAGGTCCACGATTTATAGGCCCACGATTTATAGGCCCACGGTCTATAGGCCCATGATTTATAGGCCCATGATTTATAGGCCCATGGTTTATAGGCCCATGATTAATCGGCCCATGATTTATAGGCCCATGATTAATAGGCCCACGGTTTGGAGGCCCACAATTTGTAGGCCCACAATTTATAGGCCCACAATTTAAAGGCCCACGATTTATAGGCCCTGGGGGGAAGAGGGGAGAATGTGATTCTAGAATTCTCTTGGGAAAACCTTGAACTAAGAATTCACAATATGACCACTCTCATTTACCTCTGTGAATATCTAACCTGTATTTACTAATGCTCTTATTTGCTTTGCTGAAGTCCAGGAACAAAAGACCCATTTATACACCATAACAACAATAAAGTGCAATTCCCAGGGCAGGACTAGTGCTTCCAATGGCTATTAGAATGGAAAGAGGGCGCTTGTCCTGGCCCATATGATGTATACTATAGACACATGGACACAATCATGTAGTAGAACTATAAGAACCAGCACCAGGCAATGGCTGAAGTGTACTAGTGCTGCCCTCTGCTGATTGACTTGACTGAGCAGTACAGGTGTTTGTTTATCCTGTCTCAGCTCATTTGTGCCATATTATATGTGTATGGAAAGGAGAGTATAATAAACCTCCCAGAGACACACCTAATCCCTGATCCCACACCCTAAACAAATATAAATATCAACCATAATATTAACCGTTCCACAACCAGGAGCTCCTATGCAATAACTAAATATATGATGCTGACCAGTGTGTTATTTGCTCTTCTGTACTAACCTGTCCCATAAGAATAAAGCTGTTGCTGTTTTGTACTGGGAAATACCTACTGAACTACATATAGAGACACGTTTATTAAAGGTCCAATTTTGAATTCATGTGAGTATTTTAAACTCTATTAAATTCGGATATACTCAAAATTCGACCGGGGGGTTATTTATTAAAAAAATTGAATAAGTAAAACTCGGCCGAATGTTACCGCCTTGAAAACTCAAATCGAATTCAAATCGAATTTGACTAAACTAGATACTGACATGTCCAAATTGGTCCCTGCTCCCTTCCCATTGACTTCTACATGAACTTGGCAGGTTTTAGGTGGGGGATGGTCGAATTCAAGCTCTTAAAGTGCAATGATCAATTTTGAAATTCAAATTCAAACTTAAAATCGGTTTGGATAATTCACAATTCGAATTTAAGAGTTTTGACCAAAATAAAATTTGAAAATTCAATTTAAAATTTGAAAATTCAACCCTTAGTTTTGGTGGATATATATGTCTAGAAATATACATCTGTGCTATGTACCCAATATGCAGCCAACTGTACCCCCAGATCCACTTGTTTAATAGCACAGATACCCCTATAAATTCACTGTCATGTACCCAACATGCAGCCAACTGTACCCCCAGATCCACTGGTTTAATAGCACAGATAACCCTATAAATTCACTGTCATGTACCCAACATGCAGCCAACTGTACCCCCAGATCCACTTGTTTAATAGCACAGATACCCCTATAAATTCACTGTCATGTACCCAACATGCAGCCAACTGTACCCCCAGATCCACTGGTTAAATAGCACAGATACCCCCATAAATTCACTGTCATGTACCCAACATGCAGCCAACTGTACCCCCAGATCCACTGGTTTAATAGCACAGATAACCCTATAAATTCACTCATGTACCCAACATGCAGCCAACTGTACCCCCAGATCCACTGGTTTAATAGCACAGATACCCCTATAAATTCACTCATGTACCCAACATGCAGCCAACTGTACCCCCAGATCCACTGGTTTAATAGCACAGATACCCCTATAAATTCACTCATGTACCCAACATGCAGCCAACTGTACCCCCAGATCCACTGGTTTAATAGCACAGATAACCCTATAAATTCACTCATGTACCCAACATGCAGCCAACTGTACCCCCAGATCCACTGGTTTAATAGCACAGATAACCCTATAAATTCACTGTCATGTACCCAACATGCAGCCAACTGTACCCCCAGATCCACTTGTTTAATAGCACAGATACCCCTATAAATTCACTGTCATGTACCCAACATGCAGCCAACTGTACCCCCAGATCCACTGGTTAAATAGCACAGATACCCCTATAAATTCACTGTCATGTACCCAACATGCAGCCAACTGTACCCCCAGATCCACTGGTTAAATAGCACAGATACCCCTATAAATTCACTCATGTACCCAACATGCAGCCA
The DNA here is from genome assembly GCA_038501925.1 of Xenopus petersii. Lineage (NCBI taxonomy): Eukaryota > Metazoa > Chordata > Amphibia > Anura > Pipidae > Xenopus > Xenopus petersii. Next base: position 360,328 of record CM076688.1, read on the forward strand.
ACTGTACCCCCAGATCCACTGGTTAAATAGCACAGATACCCCCATCACTCATGTACCCAACGTGCAGAATGTTGTGAAGCAGAAAGAAATGAGCTTTTTACATAGAACTTTTCCATCCCAAAGGCTCTATTTGTTTTGTTGTTGTTTCCCTTGGATAAATCCCAAATTAGGAACAATGGATCTTGTCACTAAGTGGGGGGGGGGGGGTTGTCAGTGTCCTATCATTGTCATGTGATTATTGTTTTCAGCAACAGGACCCCATCCATCTGAAGCATCAATTTGCCAGTTTCAGGTACAGGTATTAGTATAGTTCCCATGATACATCACTGTATGGACAATGCAAAGATCTTTCAGGTACAATAACATTTTGGGTCGTCTCCAGAACAGGGCACAGAGACCTGCAGCAATTTATGGGTGAGGGCAGGACACAAACTATAGTATATTATTCTATAATGTATTGCACCTACTTCTGCTCTCTGCCTTCCACCTTGTAAATGTCTATAAGTATATAAATATGTGTATGTCTATGTAGCTTTAAACCTAAGCTTGGAAATAGATTCTACATTACTGTAGTAGTTTGTTCTTTTCACAGCTGCTTGTTTTTATATGTGTACTAGAGTTCCTAATGCAGCTAATTAGCCATAAATCCATGGCTTAAATTAGCTTGTTTATATAAACTATAGTAGTACTTATCTGTTATATACTGTGTATCCTGTGCTTGAATGGCTGCCCCCATGGCTACACAGCAGCTTGTTTATATAAACTATAGTAGTACTTATCTGTTATCTACTGTGTATCCTGTGCTTGAATGGCTGCCCCCATGGCTACACAGCAGCTTGTTTATATAAACTATAGTAGTACTTATCTGTTATCTACTGTGTATCCTGTGCTTGAATGGCTGCCCCCGTGCCTACACAGCAGCTTGTTTCTATAAACTATAGTAGTACTTATCTGTTATCTACTGTGTATCCTGTGCTTGAATGGCTGCCCCCATGGCTACACAGCAGCTTGTTTCTATAAACTATAGTAGTACTTATCTGTTATCTACTGTGTATCCTGTGCTTGAATGGCTGCCCCCATGGTTACACAGCAGCTTGTTTATATAAACTATAGTAGTACTTATCTGTTATCTACTGTGTATCCTGTGCTTGAATGGCTGCCCCCATGGCTACACAGCAGCTTGTTTATATAAACTATAGTAGTACTTATCTGTTATCTACTGTGTGTCCTGTGCTTGAATGGCTGTCCTTATGGCTACACAGCAGCTTGTTTATATCTGTTATCTACTGTGTATCCTGTGCTTGAATGGCTGCCCCCATGGCTACACAGCAGCTTGTTTATATAAACTATAGTAGTACTTATCTGTTATCTACTGTGTATCCTGTGCTTGAATGGCTGCCCCCATGGCTACACAGCAGCTTGTTTCTATAAACTATAGTAGTACTTATCTGTTATCTACTGTGTATCCTGTGCTTGAATGGCTGCCCCCATGGCTACACAGCAGCTTGTTTATATAAACTATAGTAGTACTTATCTGTTATCTACTGTGTATCCTGTGCTTGAATGGCTGCCCCCTAACCACAGTCCAGATTGCATACAATCTATGTCAAGGGCAATCTCAACAATAGAAAATGAAGGAAAGTGTTGGAATATAAATGTATGCAAAGCTTCAATAGTGTAAATACAGGACTGAATTTAGGCCCTGGGTTTATGGCTAATTTCCTCCATTAGAAACTCTAGTACAAATATAATAAAACAGCCGTGGAGACAAGAAACAACTACAGTCGTGTAGAATCTATTTGACTCTTTAGGGTAAGTCTGGCCTCATTGCCTCACTCACCTCCCCATATGTCTCCACATTATGTTCTTGTGTTTTTCCCTTTTGCTTCTCCTTACAATTTCTTTTGTAGAAAATACTGTATATATTTATTTATATCTATTTATATATATATAGAGGTAACATGGCATGGCATGGTCTCCCTTCTTCCATTCGCATCCAAATTACTAGAAAGGCTTGTTTACAAACACTTGATCCAGCATCTCACTCACAACTCCCTCCTCGACCCCCTGCAATCTGGCTTCCGCCCATCACACTCGACTGAAACTGCACTCACCAAAGTAACCAATGATCTTCTATTGGCAAAGTCTAAAGGTCATTATTCCATTCTAATCCTTCTAGATCTCTCTGCAGCCTTTGACACAGTTGACCACACACTCCTCCTCGACATTCTACACTCATCTGGCATTCGGGACACTGCTCTTTCATGGTTTACATCTTATCTGTCTGACCGTTCCTTTAAAGTTTCCTTCTCTAACTCTACTTCTACTACTTTCCCACTCTCTGTTGGAGTTCCTCAAGGCTCTGTTCTTGGCCCCCTGCTGTTCTCGCTCTATACAACTTCACTAGGAAAACTCATTCAGTCATTTGGACTTCAGTATCACCTTTATGCTGATGACACCCAACTCTACTTGTCTACTCCTGATCTTTCTAATTCTGTCCTTTCCCAAGTCACAGACTGTCTCTCTGCTGTCTCCTCCTGGATGTCACAGCCCCACCTGAAACTGAACCTTTCTAAAACAGAACTCATTATATTTCCTCCAAGATCTTCCCCTGTCCCTCAGATATCACTCACCGTAAACAACACCACCTTTCATTCCACCACACAGGCTGCCTCATCTTAGACTCTCATCTGTCTTTTTCACCAACATTCAAACACTTGCAAAATCTTGTCGTATTCAACTGCGCAACATTGCTCGAATACGACCCTATCTCAGTTCAGAATCAACTAAAACACTGATTCAGTCTCTCATCATCTCCCGCCTTGATTACTGCAACTTACTCCTCACAGGTATTCCAACAAGTCACCTTTCACAACTCCAATCTGTTCTAAACGCGGCCGCTAGACTCATTCATCTATCTCACCGCTCAACATCAGCTGCTCCCATATGCATGTCCCTTCACTGGCTCCCAATCTCTTCTAGAATCAAATGCAAATTACTTACACTCACATTCAAGGCCCTTAATAATCAAACCCCTCCCTATATTTCATCTCTAATCTCCAAATACTCTCCTTCACGAAACCTACGCTCTGCTTCTGATCTTCCCTCACTTCTCCTCTGATCACTTCTGCCCATTCTCACCTACAAGACTTCTCTCAGGCTTCTGCTTTTCTCTGGAACTCTCTGCCACAAGCTGTCAGACTTTCCCCTTCCTTCCAAACTTTCAAGCGCTCCTTAAAGACCCATCTGTTTAAAGAGGCCTATTCCATGTACCTTAATTAATCATTGCTGTATCAAAAATGACAAATTGTTTATACAATCCTAATGTCTCAATTGTACCCTAACCTTTTAGTTTGTAAACTCTAATCTCTAGGTCCTTCTAACCCTATTGTATTCTGTAATCCTTGTTTGTTATCCACCATTTATTCCCTGTTTGCTATAACTGAGTAAAGCACTGCGTATCTTGACAGCGCAATATAAATAAATACATGATGATGATGATGATGGCAACTTGGCAACATGACCAATAAAGAAATCCCATTTACATCTCTTTGGTTATGCTTCATATCAAACATGTTAATATACAATATAAGTATTTCATTTGGCACACGTTACAAAAATGTCTACGTGAATTTGGTGAAGACTTTAATTGTTCAGGGGTTTAGGCTTCTTTTACCCCTAACACCCTGCTCCTTCTCTAGAGTAAAATGGAATTAGAAACTGTTCTCGCTTGTGAGTGGTACTCGAGCCTTCCCTCACCTCACTTACCTGCAAGTAACAATGTTGCCCCGGCAGAACGAGTCCTCGCTGTCCTGGCACCACTGGAGAAGGCCGTGAGCCCTAAAATGATGCCGGCAAAGCTGGAGAGTATGGAGATCAGCATGAAAGCCCGAGTGGCGTCCCAGAAAGCTGAGGAGAAGAAACAGGGGCTTTAGCGTCACCCGTGGAAAACAGAAATGCTATTGGGAGACCACCTGACACAGGCCAGTAATTCAGATTCTGCTGAGGGTCCTACACATGAAGAATAACCAGCAGATGGAACAGACGGTATAAGGGTTATGGGCACATTGGGATTGGCAGAAAGTCGCTGGGAAAGAGTTGCAGGGAGACACAGCACTTGACATTGATATCATTGAGAGAGCCATGCCAACTTGTGCCCATTCTGTAACTGACAGTGGTATAACTACCAGGGGAGCAGGGGATGTGATCACATCACTATTGGGGCCTGTTGGAGCTGAGAATCAGTGAGAGGGGGCAGGGAGCAGATCCAGTGGGGTCGGGGCCCAGCCATGGCAGTTGCACCACTGCTAACTGATCAATATTCCCTGTATGCCATTCTCCTAAAGTTATTCATAGAAGGAAACTGTAGGGCACACTGGAGGGCACACAAGTCCCTTGGTGAGGGGCAACCCGCCTGCAGAACTCCAGTTGAACAGCACTGCTCCTGATCTAGGGCAGAGGAGGAGTAACTTAGTAGTAAGTCATAACTTCCAGTCTTCAATTGGTCAGCTACAGAAAGACTAGGGGCACTATATTGGGAGAGGCCATGCAATTCCATAGGGAGTGGCCATACTATTCTATAGGGAAGTCATACAGAGCGAGGCGATACCATTCTATAGGTAAGCCATATATGGAGAGGCCAGATCATTACATAGGAAAGTCATATCGAGAGAGGCAAGATCATTCCATAGGAAAGTCATATAGAGAGAGGCGATACTATTCTATAGGGAAGCCATATATGGAGAGGACATACCATTCTATAGGGACGTCATATAGAGAGAGATTGGCGATACCATTCTATAGGGAAGCCATATATGGAGAGGACATACCATTCTATAGGGACGTCATATAGAGAGAGATTGGCGATACCATTCTATAGGGAAGCCATATATGGAGAGGCCAGACCATTCCATAGGAAAGTCATATCGAGAGAGACAAGATCATTCCATAGGAAAGTCATATAGAGAGAGGCGATACCATTCTATAGGGAAGCCATATATGGAGAGGCCATACCATTCTATAGGGACGTCATATAGAGAGAGCAAAACCATTTTATAGGGTAGTCATATAGAGAGATGCAATACCATTCTATAGCGAAGCCATATATGGAGAGGCCATACCATTCTATAGGGAAGTCATATAGGGGTAAATTTATCAAAGAGTGAAGTTCCGTCACTAGAGTGAAATTCCGCAGCTCTCAATTCATTTCTATGGGATTTTGAAAGGCGTATTTATCAATGGTTGAAAGTTCCCCCTTTGATAAATACGCCTTTAAAAATCCCATAGAAATGAATGGAGAGTGGCGGAATTTCACTATTAACTTCACTCTTTGATAAATATACCCCATAGAGAGATGCCATACCATTCTCTAGGGAAGCCATATATGGAGAGATCATACTATTCTATAGGGAAGCCATATAGAGAGAGGCCAGATCATTCCACAGGAAAGTCATATAGAGAGAGGCGATACCATTCTATAGGGAATCTATGTATGGAGAGACCATGCTATTCTATAAGGAAGCCATAAATGGAGAGGCCAAACCATTTTATAGGGAAGTCATATAAAGAGAGGTGATACTATTCTATAGGGAAGCCATATATGGAGAGGCCATACTATTCTATATAAGCACAACCTTGTTTCCATATAGAACCACAGCACTGGCACTAAATTAGTCTTTTGATTTGACAAGAAGTGTAGAACACCAAGCAAGTTCCAGCCAGAAACCCAGAGGTCCAAAAAGCCCGAAGCCCATGAAACCATGGTGCTCCTAATTATCCAAAGACCCCTTATATGGAAAGGCCCAGGGATTCAAGATAATGTATCCCCCCAGAAAGTGGGGCAGAATGAGAGGGATATGGGACAGAGAGAGATATGGGCAGAAACAGGTACTGTAGGTGCAGATCCACCACAAGTAAGGCATTTGGAGCTTTGACCATGCAGTAAGTACACAGATCCAATTGAGTGTTGTACTCAATGTTGCACAAGTTAAATTGCCCAGAATTATTGGGAGAGACATGGGGCAGAGAGGGAGATATATGTAGGGCCAGAGATATGCAGGCAGGAGAGACAGAGAGATAGGTGCAAAGTGTGAAATCTAAAGTTGTACAAAGACTGAGGGGGAACAGAGACCGAGAAATGATGGAGCCAAAAAAGATAAATATTGAGGCAGAAATATAGAGAAAGAAGGCTGTATGTGTGATGGGGTCATTAGCTGTGTGTGTGTGTTGATTTCATTAGGGATAGGGATGGAGGAAGACTTCCTGATGAAGTTTCATTCCTAGTGAATGTTGGATAGACTTTCTCTGAGTGAGTCTTCTTACCTACAGTGATGGTGTGGGTATGGCATCTCCCTGCCACACAGAACCTCCACAGTCCTTGGTTACTCAAGTTGCCAGAGTAACGGTATTGCATCCAGAAGTCAGTCGCAGTGGCCACGATGAGCAGAACCAAGCCACAGACTGCGCAGAGCAGACCTCCTCCCATCAACGTGTACATGTCTAGCAGCTTGGGCCTCTTACTGCTCAGCTCTCCTTCAGAACAACACAAACCATTGGACAGTGCAGGACAGCAGGTAAGTGAACATTGCACTTCAGTGTGGCCAATAAAACTGAATCATTGTCATTTGATTCTTCTGCCCTTTCATAAATTCAAATTTATTTTATTATAAGAGGGTCCTGTCACATGATATATATATAATGTTCCTCTAGCTGCCTGGAATGGGGGGTTCTGCCACGGGTGGGGCATTTTAATGCAATAGTCATAACCTCTTTATGGAAAGAGGGTTCCTGACTGATGTACAATAGTAGAAGTTACTCTCTGGACTATACTAGTACTATGTAGAACTGCATGTGGGTTGAAACTAATAGAAAAGGGGTTAGTAGAATTGATGTAACCAGCGTTGGCTTTGGCCTCCCAGGTCCATTCTGAGAACCTTACAAGCACTCTCTGATTAATTTAATGTATGTAGTTGAGATAAGTCAAAAGTAACTAAAAAGAACCCAGGAAGGTTTGGCAGGTCCAATTGTCGCAGACTTATCACTTCAAATGCTGAATATCATGATGTGGATGAATGTAACCTTCATGGACACAAAGGTGTGGTATTGGCCCATGGTAGAAATAAGAAAGGCAATATGGAACGTGTCCTAGACTGGGGCCCACTAGGAGCCGGATGAGTTCCTCTGGTTCTGTGACTGCCCAGTCCAACTGCTGTTTTATCTTTTCTGAAAGAATTGAGTGTCAGACACCCTTGGGCATTGCTGAGCCAAAGCTAAATTGATGGGGCAGTAAAGACTTACCTTAAAGGGTCCCGGCTGCCCATAACTACAGGCAAAGACCAGTCTCCTCCACTTGTGCAAGTTATGGAGCTGTTAGAACTTTTATAGGGCTGCCCATTCCCCGGCCATTGGTCCTTACACAATAGTCACACTGCATAGAAGCATCTGGGAGCCTCTGGGCTGTAGCTCACTGTTTTGCTGATTCCTGGTTCTGCTATTGTCTGGCAAATCAGCAAGCTGGCATTTAGCTGGGCAGGGGGATTAGGAAGGGTTGGGCTTCCACACAGATTCCTTGTTTGTACCTACAGGTCCAGAATTGGACAGTAAATGTGGAGCTGTGAAACTAAAGGTGTAGGGTCCGATACCATTTACATTTCTTTTAGTTCAAATCTGATCTTTCCACCTATGGGATTGACCCAATAACCTCTAGGTAATAATCACATTTATTATTAAGCATAAAAGGCATTGGAGTTTGGGGGGGGGGTCTGGCCTGCAAGTCTTATTGCAATGCTGCTTGTGTGGTTGGACTTGGTCTTTATATTACATTTGCTACATGGGGGTCACCATTCCTTAGTGTGCAAGCGGGGGCTTCTCCAGGGGCTACAGATCTCCTTGTTGGACTGATATTATACAGCAGTATGTCACATGTGGGGGAGGAGCTCACCAGAAGCATCGCTATACAGGGTGCAGACCCCACAACTTTGGGGAGGGGAGGTTTGAGTGGGTAACAGGGGGTCTGAATGCACAGGCAGGTGGGTCAGTTATTGTGGATCACCCGCAAGTGTGCCTGCATGGAGGGGCCAAAAATATCTTTCAGGGGGGGTGGGCTGGGACCCCTGGAACCCACCGGCTGGGACCCCTGGAACCCACCGATCAATAAAAGTTATGGTCAGGCTGTGCTGAGATTTTTAAGGTCAAGTCAAGAGGTCAGAAAGTAAAAGCACTTGGAGGCACATCTTTTATTTAGGCAAATGCATCTGCACAACAGGGGGAGATTTCTCCTGGGTACGGGACACCCAATGAGCACCCATGTGACTACTTGAGTGTGAGACAGTTACAATCAGCATTTATGGGGTTAAATATAATGGAGACCAGTAAAGATCTATATCAGGGAATTAAAGGGAGCATTCACCTTTATATTAATCTTTAGCCATTGATTCTCAGTACATTTGTTTGTCCTTCTATATCCAGCATGCAGCTCACCCCGACACCCCAAAAGTCACCATTATCTTTCAATGTAATTGTTCATCTAATCTTTTCCCTCTATCATTCATATTCCATTTAGACTTCCAAACTGCTGCCTGGTTACTAAGGTAATTAAACCCTAGCAACCAAATAGCACTCAAGATCCCAATCTCAAGAGTCGCAGAACAAAAAAATTTAATTTATTTCTAAAACAAAAAAATAAACTAATTGGTAAGTTAATATTAAAGGGGAGCTTCCCTATTCAGCCAACAGGAAGGAGAATAAAAGAGAAACAAGAAGAGACGCAGCAATTTGGGAGAATAATTGACATCTAGACAGGCATCTGTGCCAATGGCAATGTGTTGGCTGCTGCCATATGCCCAACTGCAACAGAACACGGACGTCACATAAGGGAGAGAAGGGGAATAATCCTCTGGAACATGGATCTCAGGTATTTCTGGCTCCAAAGCACAAGAAACTTCTATTCCTGATCTAATGAAAAGGCTTGAGGCAACGTCTATCATATTGGATTTCTTGTCACTTATTTCTCCAACACAAATGTCTCTTTATTCTCCATTGCTTGGCCTTGTTCTTCAGTGGAACCCAGAGGTCCTGTTCTGAAGGTGGTTCCATATTGTCCTCAGTCCTCTAGGCTACGGAATGCGTTCTGCATCTCCTCATAGAGTTGCGCATAGTCAGCTTTGATCTTTGCTTCTCCATCTTTAACTGGGTCCTTAACATGAACCAAACACATAATGTTAGCCCCAAATAAATCCCCCTAGCACCAAATTAAGGCCCTGCTTGCGAGTGGGATCCATCTGTCAGTACAAGGGATACAGGGAAAGAATTCCACAACTTCCCAACTATCCCCTCATTTATATGGGAATGACTTTCCTCTAGTCTGTTGGGAGGAGCTACAGACAGAAAGTTTATTGTATGGTGCCCTGATATTTTTGTATATAGTGATCAATATCCCCCTATATAATATATCATTTCTGATAATTACAAGTAGAAAGCAATTGGGAATTGTTCCTTGTACTGAGTTGGAGACTTACCTTAAACTTCATGGAGCTGAGTTTGTAGAGAATGTCCCCCAGGTGCTCCCGGATTATGGCCCAGGTGATCTTGTTCTCTGCCTGAGCCGTGGCCTCCACCGCATGCCGAGCCATATCATAGAAGGCAATCATGTTCTGCATCATCCCCACTGTCTTGTAGAAGGGACAGAATCTGCCTCACACATGGGGGGAATGATTAGAATATTCACAGATATACAGACACCCACAATTTCTTCATCCATAGCTCAGTGCCAGAATAGACTCATTGGAAATGTCTTCTGCTTGTTGCACGGATGGACCTATTCTAAGCAACCTCTTAACTGGCCTTCACTTTTCTATTGTTTATGGTTTTGAATGATAAACCTTCATATTCTGCCTATTTCTGTCCTGCAACTGAAAATCTGGTGGTCGGGGTCACTGACCCTTTGGCAACCAAAAAACTTGCTTTACAGTTTCTGTTTTATTGTTATTTAACTTTGATTGTTTTAGTGTCTTGCGAATGTCTTCAAACCCATGAATGATTCTTTCTGAAAAACAATTCCTACACAGAATTTTTTTCTCTCAAGGCTTCATTGTGGCATCATTCTATGTTAGAAAGGATCTTAAATATGATGTTTGCATAAGTATTACATACTCAACCCCTTGCATCCTCAGAAATTGAGGCCTTAAGTAACATTCAATTAATCTGAACATCCCAGAGTAAATGTGCCTGGAAGAATGGTCCAACATCTCTGTCCCTCCAAAACAAGGTCCTGTGTACTTATTACTCCTATATAGACTAACCCTAACCCTATATAGCCTTTAAGAGCTGTCACCTACTGGTGTCTGGCACCCAAAACTCTTGGCAGACAATCACCAACCATGGGCTCCTCTAGGCAACTAACAGGACATATGACAATGAAGCTGGTGGTACAAAGCAGGGGAACTAGACTGTAAATATCACTGTGAGAAATGACACCTAGAATTGGCAGTTAAGGAGGGGAGTGCAGGAGTCACGACAAGTGTCCGTGGAGTGGGGGTGTTGAAACAATAATATAAAGCTCATTTGGAGGCAAAATAGGGCTAAACTAGTGTCTGTCTGTATAATGTATATGTATATATGCTGGAAGAGGGTTATGAATTTATATTCACAATGGGGATGGGGTTTTAGTGACATATTAGGGTTGCAGGTTCTGTTCGTTAGAAATTCCATGAATCAATGCAAAATACATCTGGTGAGTAATAGTTTGGTCCAGAAAGTCAGCTCTGGGTGGTGGGTGTAGTTAGAAACAAGAATGGCTACATTTGAGCCTCTTCCCCATTGAACCTGGGCTGCTCCAACTCTCATAAAGCTCCTCATTGCTGCTGAAGCCCATGTATTTAGCACGGGGACTAAAAACAAGTTACTAGTGGGTGCACCATTTTACCAAAAAAGAACAAAATGAGAAAAAGGGTGAAATGTCATGAAATGCATTGGAATAAATGGGCAGGTTTCCTTGAGTCAAATGCATTGGAGCCAATGTTTGAAACAAAAGGCATGGAACATTCTAGTGAACGTTTGCAAATATTTTCACCACTAGAAAAATTGCTGGGAATCTATTTCAGGTGAAAAATGCACTCGTCACTTGCGCACAATCAGGTGCAAATACAAAACCTTTCTTTATGGGGGTTCCATAGTTTGGGGACAGTTTGGGGGCCACTGCAACAATGGACTGAAAAGAAAATGAATCGTTTGTGTTTTTACCTGTCGTAGGCCGAGTATCCGTTCTGCTGGAGAAAGTCGTCCTTTATTAATTTGGCAACCTCCAGGGTGATCTTATCTGCTTCAGCGAGGGATCCCTGAGGAGAGCAAGAACAATATAGTGCCAGACAATCCAATATGGAATAAAGTTCTCAATGTATGAGGAATTAGGCAACTTCTACGTATATCAATGTATGCTCCCCATTCTGCCAGGAACAATGTTATGGACTGAAGTCTTTATGTTCTCAGGACTTGTAATGGTTCAAACCATGGGCTGTGTGTTAATCTGCCTGTGGAACCAGAGGATATTGGTTCTCTCTTCTGCTGCTGATCAGTGTGACTTTGTGTTGCCTCTGCTGCCTTCATAGTCTCCATCTCCAGTTCAATTAAGACAAGGGGTCAACAATTCTGTTATCAAAAGCCTATTTAAGTCTCTTCCTACTCTCCATTACTGGATCATTGAGTCATTATGTTGTAGCTCCTTGTTGAGTTCCTTCTTATCATTTATCATATTGCCCCAAAACCTGTTTATACAGACTTGCATTGTCTTGCTGCCTACCTAGACCTCTCACCTGATTAATGGACTTGTTTCAAATCACCACCTGCTCCTCACTGGATTGTTATATGGACTTGTCTCACAGGTATCTCATTCTAATCTGCTGTTGGTTTACTATTCATTAAATCATGTGGGCTCCTCTGAATGGGGTTTCTGGGGTACAAAGCACAAAGGTCCCTACTTGCCTGTCCCATATTCTGGCCAGAATTACTAAATCTGTATGTTCTCCCTGTGTGTGTGTGTGGGGGGGGGGATTTGGTTCCATTCTGACCAGGGAACTATCTGCATGGGATCTGTATGTTCTCCCTGTTTGTGTTATGTAGTTCCATAGTTAAGTTGGGTTGAAAAAACACAAGTTCTATCCCACAATACTTATACAAAACGATATATGCGTTTAGATATATATATATATATATATATATATTACACAAAAGCCATGAATATCTTAAATGATATCCTTATAAACGGTGAGTTGTGATGTCACCAGTTATAAACAGTGAGTTCTGATGTCATCAGTTATAAACGGTGAGTTCTGATGTCATTTCTGTCACATGACTCACTGAAACTTGTGTATTATAATAAATAAAGTTCCCCCAGTTGCAAAATATGAGGATATTAGAATTTACCTCGGAGTTCCATGACCTGTATAAAAACACTCGGCCTTCGGGCCTTATAATATCCTTATATTTTACAATAGGGGTACTTTATTCACTATATAATATACACATATACACACACAACACAGCAAAGTCAAAAATATGCCACACTGTAATAGAAAATAAAAACAAAAAAAGTAAAATGACTAGCAAATAAGCACATGCAGAATCAATATGGTCTGCACCTTTAGTAACATATTTCGCTCCTGATTTAATATGATCAAAGTACTTAGTATAGTACTGAAGAAAAATAGGATGTAACTGGCATGACAGAGTACCTGATAATCTCCCTACTGGGCCATACTATGGCTATACATTTCCAATCAGCCCATTCTTATTCCCAGCATAAGCCTACATAACACTTAGGGGGTACATTTACTTAGGGTCGAATATCGAGGGTTAATTAACCCTCGATATTCGACTGTCGAAGTTAAATCCTTCGACTTCGAATATCGAAGTCAAAAGATTTACCTCTATTCGTTCGATCAAACCATCAAAGGAATAATCGTTCGATCGAATGATTAAATCCTTCGAATCGAACGTTTCGAAGCATTTTAATCCATCGATCAAAGGATTTTCCTTCGATCAAAAAAAGCTTAGAAAACTTATGGGGACCTTCCTCATAGGCTAACATTGAGGTTCGGTAGGTTTTAGGTGGAAAAGTAGGAGGTCGAAGTTTTTTTTTAAAGAGACAGTACTTCGACTATCGAATGGTCAAATAGTCAAACGATTTTTAGTTTGAATCGTTCGATTTGAGGTCAAAATCATGGTCGCAGGTCGAAGTAGCCAATTCGATTGTCAAAGTAGCCAAAAAAAACATTCAAAATTCGAAGTATTTTTTATGCTATTCCTTCACTCGAGCGAAGTAAATGTGCCCCTTATTGTAGAGCAAGTGGGCTCTGGCTGTTCTCTGAATAGGGTGAGGGTCCAACTACACAAATAACAGTAACATTATATCATGGAAAAAATGCAGTTTGTGCAGAGAATTCACTTGTTTGGTCCTGTTGTCACAGCTCAAGATCTACAGTGAGGCCACAGTCCATATATTGGCCATAATCTACTTTTCTAGAAAATATCACAACTTGACTCACCTTTCCAACCAACTGAACAATTTCAGCCAAATCTTCCTCTTCTTGCAGAATTTCTTTGGCTTTTGTTCTGAGTGGGACCAGATCGGGGAAGTGCCTCTCATAATATTCATCCAAGGCCCTCATGTATTTGCTGTAACTGATGAGCCAGTTGACGGAGGGGAAATGTTTTCTTTGTGCCAGTTTCTTATCCAAGCCCCAAAAGACCTTTAGAGAAGAAGAACATATAAAGCTTAATCATCAAGCTACTAATTAATAATTGTTATACTCAGGTTCAATGGTACGTCCTTCTTGTACTGACTGCTGGTCATTAGTGATTAGAATGTGTCTAACATCTTATTCTATGAGGCAACTCATTCCATCCCCAACCTCTTTGGTACCTTCTATATATTACTGATTAGTACATTTTGGTTCCTTCTACTCAAACTGTCCAAATGATCACTGGTAACTTCATCCTGCTCTATATCTATTGGCACCATTTTCTCATCCAACCCTCTATCATTAATATTCTCTACTAATCCTGACTCCATTTCTCATGCTGCCCCCATGCTCATTTACAGCTTCTGTTCGATCTGTACCCCACCCTAATTAATGCTTCCTGAGTATATTGGCCATATTTTCATTGTGGCCAACCCTAACATATTTATTCTGCCTTAACTTTCATTGTTTTCTGCTACTTTTCCAGCCCCCAAGCTCATTGGTATTTGCTACTGAAACTGCCACATCTCTCATTGGTAACTGCTATGGAAGACGCATCAAGATTTATTGGTATGTCTCACCATGTCTCACCAATATGCAGTTTAGTACTAAGGGGCACATTGTATTAATGGGTTTTTTTATAGTTAGTTTTCAAAAAAATATGAATAGACCAAATCCCAGGGTCTATATTAGGACTAAATTATTTTTTCCATTTTATGAGCCATTAAGTCTCACCTGTACAATTCCCAAAGTGGCTGAAGTTACTGGATCTGAGAAATCCCCTCCGGGGGGCGACACACTGTTGAACAAAAAAAAGTACATTGATGTCTCTTATTTTGGTTTTCAGCCAAAGGTTAAAGGAATTATGTCACAGGAAAACATGTTTGCAAAAAATGTATCAGTAAATAGCACTCCTCCTGAAAAACCTTGTACTGAAATCTCAGCAAACCATTTTTGTTATATATAATGTTGAACTCTTACATGGGGCTAGACATGTTTTTGATTTCCTATGTGCCCTCAGTCATGTGACTTGTGCTCTGATAAACTCAGGTTACCTAAAGGCTGGAGAAGCTTTCAACAATATTTAGGTTAGAATGAACTCAGAAATGATTTCCATTACTAAACCATTCGAACCGATCATTCCCTCATCCGCTCATATGGCTTTAATTATCATCTGTATGCTGATGTACCCAAATATATTTATCCACCCCATTAACAGCTGAAACAGAGGCTGGAATGCCAGTCCATATAAATACTGTATACATCCATACATGAGAAGGAGAAACAATAGTTTATCTGAAAGCATTTACTTTTTTCAGTGCTGATTTGAAAGCATAGGGACAGGCACAATGACCTGAGATACCTCCTACTCACCAATGTTACTAACTGAAAAAACACATTTATTGGTTCAAGAATAACATTTTAATGGTAGAATGAATTAGTACAAAACTGCACCATAAAAGTCATGACAGAAACCCTATAATGCAGGATTTAAACTCACGCTCCAACAATGCTGACACTGCCTTCTCTATGAGGACTTCCAAGACATCTAACACGGCCGGCTCGTTCATAAAAGGAGGCCAATCTGGCACCAAGATAGGCAGGGTATCCACTGTCTGAAATAGAATTGACATACTTTTAATATCCAACTACAATTATAATACATGAGTGATACTCAGAGTTCCCTGTATAACTCAGCCTGCAGCCTTGTGCCTTTATATGGTCACAGAACAACCCCTCAGTGACTTCTAATATCCTTATAATTTACAGTAGGGGGTACATTATCCCTTATAATACATGAGTGATACTCAGAGTTCCCTGTATAACTCAGCCTGCAGCCTTGTGCCTTTATATGGTCACAGAACAACCCCTCAGTGACTTCTAATATCCTTATCATTTACAGTAGGGGGTACATTATCCCTTATAATACATGAGTGATACTCAGAGTTCCCTGTATAACTCAGCCTGCAGCCTTGTGCCTTTATATGGTCACAGAACAACCCCTCAGTGACTTCTAATATCCTTATCATTTACAGTAGGGGGTACATTATCCCTTATAATACATGAGTGATACTCAGAGTTCCCTGTATAACTCAGCCTGCAGCCTTGTGCCTTTATATGGTCACAGAACAACCCCTCAGTGACTTCTAATATCCTTATAATTTACAGTAGGGGGTGCTTTATTGTTTATGTATTCCTGCCTTTCTATGGTAATCAAGGGACCTACCAGCAGGCATTTCAGCCAGGCGTCCAGAAATTTCTCTTAAGGCTTCGGCCCATCTAGAAGTGGAATCGGCCATCATACTGACGTTGTATCCCATATCTCGGAAATATTCAGACAGAGTGATCCCTTAAAGTAAATGGAAAGATAAAAGAAAATATATATATGAAGCAGGTATGACAGGACACTGCTCTCTCTTTATTAAAGGGCTTGTAAACCCTCCAAACATCTTTTTTGCTGAATTGTTCTCAGATTGTTCTTTTTTTCAATGACTTTCCATTTTAAAATTTTCACCATTTTTCCAAAATGAAAGTTGAATGTTCGTGTCTCTGGTGTTTGAGTCTGGCAGCTCAGTCATTCAGGTACAGGTTCTGAGCTGTTACAATTTTGCAACATTTAGGGGGATTCTGCTCAACAAAATTTATCAACTAAGTACAGGGTCGGTGACCCCCCTCCCAGGGCTGGTTTAGATGGTGAAAAATTAAACTTTACACTTCATTTTCAATATTAGAAAAACGGTCACACGTAGAAAATAGAAAGTCATTGGAAAAAAGTCTTTATTTCTGGGGAACTGTCTGAAACCAACTGAACTGAAATATAAGTGTTGGAAGGTGAAGAACCCCTTTAAAGAACATGAATCATCTCCTAATAAAACTGATGACGGAGGTTTAGGATGGGGATCTCCTTCTTAGCCCATTCCTTGCATGAAGGTAAATGATGGTAAAAGGTTTAGACCATGAAAAGGGAAAGAGTCTCCATGAATATACTTTGTGTAGGTGAGAACTTCTGAAGCCTCAAGGAGAGTATTTATAAAACACTCATACAACACATTCATTGCATCAAAAAGCTGAAATATGAATTGAATAAAGGAAATGCCCTTGGCCTGTGGTGTAGGGAAAGTCAATGTGGGTAAGGTGGGTAGGATTAGGTAGGGAGCTTTGATGAACATAAGGGAAACATGGTGAATTATAGAAAACATGGATTTATAAAAATTAGAATGACATAACATTAGAACATGGTCTTATGTGAGATCCTGTCTGCATAGTTATTGGCACTAAGTGATCCATCTCACCTGTATATATTGAGGCTTCTCTTGCAGCAACAGGCATGTTAGATGTATTGGCAACCAATGTGGTTCTCTTCATAATGGTCTCAGTCTTCCCACCAACTTCCATGGTAAGCTAGAAATTCCAATAATACCCCAAGTACTAGTGATTATCAATCTGATGCTAACATGTAACCCATAGCATTCCAATACTATCACAAGTACCAGTGGTTAAATATATCTGACAGAATTCTATTGATTCCAATATTAGCAGAAATCGAGAAGATGATGGAGCATAATGTTCTTTTTTATATTCTATTGACTACAATGACAAGCAAGGTATGCAGTGTCCAAATAGGATAAAATCTCATTTAAATAACAAAAACATTTACTATGTAGCATAAAGTTCTTACCTCTGGGAAGTCTCTCAAAACCTCAGACATTTCATTTCCTCGCTCCCCACAGCCAACATATACAATGATATCACTGTTGGAGAATTTGGATAAAGCCTGAGAGATAACGGTCTTCCCACAGCCAAAGGCCCCAGGAATAGCTGTGGTGCCTCCTTGGACACACCTGTTGCAGTGAACAGAAAATTATATTGGAATATTGGTACTGTAATGAAAAGACACCCCAATATAACAGCTTGAGTGTATAACAGTATGAATTTGCTGGAGAGGACAGAGTTACCCTACTTTACCTAGTTCAGTAGCCACATGTACACGGTCAGGAGACCTTCTCAGATTTTTATATCTACTGGAAAAGACAGAGTTACCCCAATATCCCTAGGTTAGTAGCCACATGTACACAGTCAGGAGAACTTCTCCATTTTTTTAATCTACTTGAGAGGACAAAATTACCCTACGTTCCCTAGGTCAGTAGCCACATGTACACAGTCAGGAGACCTTCTCAGCTTTTTATATCCACTGGAAAAGACAGAGTTACCCCAATATCCCTAGGTCAGTAGCCAAGTGTACACCATCAGGTGAACTACTCAGCTTTTTATATCTACTGGAAAATACAGTTACCCCACTATCCCTAGGCCAGAAGCCACATGTACACAGTCAGGAGACCTTCTCAGTTTTTTTTTATCTACTTGAGAGTACAAAATGACCCTACTTTTCCTAGGTCAGTAGCCACATGTACACAGTTAGGAGACCTTCTCAGCTTTTTATATCTACTGGAAAATACAGAGTTACCCTAGGTCAGTAGCTACATCTTTCCCTATGTCAGTATTTACATGTACACAGCCAGGAGGCTTTCTCAGTTTTTTTTATCTACTGGAGAGGATAAACTCACTATCCCTAGGTCAGTAGCTACATGTACACAGCCAGGAGGCCTTCTCAGCTTCTTGTATCTACTGGAGAGGAGAGTTACCCCACCTTTCCTAGGTCAGTAGCTGCATGTGGACAGCAGGATCCATTACAGAAACAATATTAAATATGTGGCAGACAATAAACTTGAAAACTATAAATAACATGAGAAAGAAAGAAAGAAAGAAAGAAAGAAAGAAAGAAAGAAAGAAAGAAAGAAAGAAAGAAAGAAAGAAAGAAAGAAAGAAAGAAAGAAAGAAAGAAAGAAAGAAAGAAAGAAAGGTGATAATGTGCAATGATGGACCCCTTTAAATGCACATCACACAATAATATAAAGGAGATTTAGAAACTTACGGGAAAAGGGCATCCAATACTCTCTGGCCAGTTAAAAGTGGGTAGTTGGCTGGAAGCTTCTCCGCTGAAGGTCGAATCTGACGAACTGGCCAAACTTGGACCATGGTGAGTTTTTCCTTTACTCCCTCAAAATCTAATTCCATCACTACATCCTAAAGGAGAATGTTCCATAGGTTTACTATCAGAGTACTATACAAAACATTATTATTTCTAGGATTTTATGTATTTTGGGCAGGACGTTCTCCTGTAAGTTTAATGTATACGCCCATTTATTGTACAACAAATAGGAATATGTGGGCATTTTATAAACACATGTTAATAATAAATAATAATAGGATTATTACATAAAGATGTTCTGTATAGGAGTTTTACTGCTGCTTTGAAACTTCTCAAACAGGTCAGTCCCCCATTTAAATTATTCAAGCGGGACATTCCGCTACACCATTTCTCTGCCCACCCTGATATAAGCAGGACATTGTGTAGGGTGGCCACAGTGTACCCATCACTTACCTCCCTCTGATTTAGGTTGATGCAGCTTCTGCCAGGCTACAACATCTATGGTTTTCCCCCTGTACTATTATCTAGTGGGTACTACAAAGGATTATGGGAGAACCATGCAGTGACTTTAGAATAGGAGAGTATGGTGGGCCAGAGCTTTGGGCCTCAGATGCACCTACATTACAGGAGACAGGGCTAAAATCAGCCCAGGAGAAATGACTGGACAGTAGTAACCAGAGAGAGAACTGAAGCAACTCTGTGATTAGGATGAGGAGTTACTCACCTAAAGTTGCTCCCTGTTGCCTAAGTTGGACCTGCCAGTCACCCTTCAATGAACATCACTGAGTTGTTATTACGGAGCACATAGAGCAATAAGTGTCATGACTTGTAACCTACCGAGATGTCGTAGTTCCCTGGAGGGGCGATGTACGTGACTGTCCCACAGCTGCGAGGGGGCAACATGATTTTATGTTTGATGAGAGAATTTTCCATCACAGTTCCATAGATGTCACCACCAGTTACATGGCTTCCAGCCTGAAGAAGACACAGTTAGATGTGGGAGCAGTAGCCATACTAGTCTCATGCTTCTCTCAGCATCATTTGGGGAGAGTAGGGTGGGTTATACGAGTGCAGCCACCCTCATGGGTCTGGGGTACAGCTCCACTGAGTCCTGGTGAGTTCCTGTGTGCACGATTTAGCCATTGAACTTGGTGAAAATAAATGATTGGCGCATACTGAGGCATTCTTATGGGGACCTACATCCTAACCCTAATCTTCCACAAAGAATTTAGCTCAATTCAGAACCTTATCTGAACCCTAATTTGCATTAAGAGTAAATGACTATGATTTGGGGGGAGTCAACAATTAAGGTAATTGCATGACCAAATGTTACATGATTATACATGATCTATAAGAAAAAGTTCATAAAACCTCTATGTGAAAAAGACTTAAGTGCCCACTACATATTTAATTCAATAATAATTTCCCTTTAACCATGTCATAGCCAGACAAGTAGAGCTGCAAGTAATCAATTTAAGGACAACTGACATGACCTTCTGTAACCTTCACATAACCATTATTCCTCCTCACTCAAGATTAGCACTTTCCTTACCCCAAAAGCTTACTCACCCGAATGTTTTTGTCTGGAAGAAACTCCCACTTTAAGTCCCGTGACAATGCAGTGACATTAATGCCCCTTGGAATGTAAATACTTTTTGTTAAGTCTGCGATGTCTTTCAGGGGGCGCTGAATCCCATCAAAGATGTTCCCCATTATCCCAGGACCAAGTTCAACAGACAGAGGCTTTCCTGTCCTCAGCACCGGGTCACCTACAGACACTCCCGCTGAATTTGCAAAGTTCAGGAAATCTTTCCACAATTGTTCTGTTTTGAGAGGGTTCTTAATACCCCAAAATGTATGTAAAATTTCTTAGAAAGCTCTTGGTATTTTTAGAATTACAAGTTGTTTTTAGATATTAGCAGTTTTACACCACTAACACCTTGTTTCTTCTACAGTATCTCTCTCTATTAAGTAATTAATAAATACACATGTCAGTGTACTCACCTTGTAAGCAACGAATGTCATTGCAAATAAAAACCTTTGTGGTTGGTGTTGAGGGGGCTTTTAAAGCTAAAGTTATCTGCTACAACTTGGACTTTTATCAGGTACAAGGAGGCAAATAAAGTGATCAGACAGGCTTAAATAGAAAAAAAGGGTAAAATGAATCCCAAATGATATTTTATATATGTAAATAGTAAGAAAATAAAGCAGAAAGGAGTGGGACCCTTATTATAAGAGATGGGTCAGTTAGTTGATGAGAACAGAGCAAATAACAATACTATGATTGTGCTCCAGCATGGTTTTATATGTAATAGATCTTGTCAGACTAACTTCATTTCTTTTTATGAGAAGGTAAGTAGAGACCTGGATTCTGGGATGGCAGTGGATGTGATTTACTTAGACTTTGCTAAAGCATTTGATACAGTGTCACACAGAAGGTTACTGGTTAAATGAAGGAATGTTGGCCTGGAACATAGTATTTGTACCTGGATAGAGAACTGGCTAAAAGATAGACTACAAAGAGTGGTGGTAAATGGAACATTTTCTAATTGGACCAGTGTTGTTAGTGGAGTACCGCAGGGCTCTGTACTAGGTCCCTTGCTTTTCAACTTGTTTATTAATGACCTGGAGGTGGCCATTGAAAGTACTGTTTCTATTTGTGCAGATGAGACTAAATTGTGCAGAACTATAGGTTCCATGCAGGATGCTGCCACTTTGCACAGTGATTTGTCTAAACTGGAAAACTGGGCAGCAAACTGGAAAATGAGCTTCAATGTTGATAAATGCAGGTTATGCACTTTGGCAAAAATAATATAAATGCAAGTTATACACTAAATGGCAGTGTGTTGGGAGTTTCCTTAAATGAGAAGGATCTTGGGCTCTTTGTAGATAACACGTTGTCTAATTCTGGGCAGTGTCATTCTGTGGCTACTAAAGCAAATAAAGTTCTTGTATAAAAAAGGGCATTAACTCAAGGGATGAAACATAATTGTGTCTCTTTATAGGTCCCTGGTGAGGCCTCATCTGGAGTATGGGGGCAGTTTTGGACTCCAGTCCTTAAGAGGGATATAAATGAGCTGGAGAGAGTGCAGAGACTAAGTGCAACTAAACTGGTTAGAGGGAGGGAAGAGTTAAATTATGAGGGGAGACTGACAAGGTTGGGGTTGTTTTCTCTGGGGGAAAAAAGGCGCTTGTGAGGGGACATGATTAGACTTTACAAGTACATTAGAGGACATTATAGACAAATAGCAGGGGACCTTTTTACCCATAAAGAGAATCACGTACCAGAGGCCTCCCCTTCAGACTAGAGGAAAAGAAGTTTCATTTAAAGGAACAGAGTAGGGGGTTCATCACAGTGAGGACAGTGAGGTTGGGGAATGCACTGCCGGGTGATGATTCAGTTAATGACTATAAGAGGGACTTGGATGATTTCTTGGACAGACATAATACAAAGGCTATTGTGA
The DNA here is from genome assembly GCA_038501925.1 of Xenopus petersii. Lineage (NCBI taxonomy): Eukaryota > Metazoa > Chordata > Amphibia > Anura > Pipidae > Xenopus > Xenopus petersii. The sequence continues at coordinate 382,515 of CM076688.1, forward strand.
TACTAAACTCTATAGTTAGTATAGATATGGGTATATATCATTTATGTGACAGTAGGGAGGGGTCAGTAAGTACAGGTCTCTACTTACCTTCTCATAAAAAGAAATTAAGTTAGTCTGGCAAGATCTATTACACATGGGGCACAAAGTCGTAGTATTCTTATTTGCAATGACTCCAGTATCTTATCCCTTGGAAAACTTTTCCTTCTGCTGATGTCAGACTAACCAGCCTATAGTTCTGAGGCAGTGACTGGGAGTGTAACACAGTTTCTTATAAACAAAACTCCAATTACACCTGAGAGGGCTCACCTTGAGTCTATTTGCCTGTGTTGGATGCCATTCTATTATGTCGAGTAAAATCAGGCAATCATTGGATGAGCCCTGTATTTGTCCTTAGTTTTGCCACATCACCCCCATTTAGCACATTTTACCAACATGAGCACCCGCCTTCTTTAGGAAGACCTGCCCCAGCTGTAGGCTTAATATGTAATAAAGGATTGGATTGGCTGAGCCCCAGCTCTATACACTCCACAAAAGGATACAGGTTTCCTCATAGACCTGAATGGTGGCCAGATCTCCCTCCAATCGAATAATCTCTCCCACAAGTTCTGCGTGGCCCACACGTACCAACTCATACATGGCAGCTCCGGCCATCTGCGAGGCTATGACCACTGGTGGGGAAGCCAGAGAATCAGTCACTAGTCCCACTCAACTTCACTTATATATACTGTGTCTTTATAGAGCTTTAAATCTACCCAAGACTTTCTACAGTGTGGAATAAACACTGGAAATACTGAGCACCATAATACTGCACCTGGATTTCCTACAGACCAAGTTCAGGTATGGGATCTGTTATCCCTAAACCCATTATCCATAAACTGAATTACGGAAGGGCTATCTCCCATAGACTCCATTTTAATCAAATAATTCAATTTTTTTTAAATGATCCCATAATAACAGTAACTTGATTCCAACTAAGATATTATTAATCCTTATTGGAGCCAAAATAACTAGTGATGGGCGAATTTGTGCAGTTTCGCTTCGCCGAAAAATTTGCGAATTTCGCGCGAAATTCGCGAAACGGCGAAAAATTCGCGAAACGGCGCCGGCGTCTAGTTTTTGACGCCGGTGCCCATTTTTCGACGCCGGCGCACGTTTTTGGCGGGAATTTTTTCCGCAAATTTTCACGGGCGTTTCGCGAATTTATTCGCTGACGGCGAATCACGCAAATTCGCCGTGAATTCGCGCCTGGCGAATAAATTCGCCCATCACTAAAAATAACCCTAATCGGTTTAATTAACGTTTAATGGGGCAAATTCACTAACATTCGTAGTTGTGCCAGGCGCAACTTCGCCGCTCTTCGCCGCACTTCACCAGGCGTAGTTTCGCCATCGCTCCGCAAATTCACTAAAATCCGAAGTTGCGCACAGAGGTAGCGTAAGTTTGCGAAGTTGCGCTAGCGTTAATTCGCCAAGCGAAGCGAAGTTTCGCTAGCGATGGTTCATTTGCATACGGCGCGAAATTCAAATTACAATGGAGGAACACGTATCAGCACTACAAATGCCTAGAAAACCTTCAAATCAGCAAATATAAATGTTATTTTGCCCTACACATGTGCCCACTGTCTAGGTAAGTTGCCATGAGTCAGGAAATGTAGGGGGGAAGGAGGGGAGCCCCAAAAATATTTTCGATCTTTTTCAGCCTATCACCCATAATGTAGAAAACACGCCAGCGTTTTTTGGGACTTAGAAAAAAATTTGACTTTTTTGGAAGCAATCCCTATCTACTCTATTGCACTTCACCAGGTCTGAGGTGGCGAAGGAAGTCTAGCGTAAAAGGTAGCGTTCAGTACACTGCGCAAGTTAGTGAATTTGCGTAGTTACATCCGTAGCGAAAATTCGCCAGGCGTAAGGTGCGAAGTAACACTAGTGAATCTACGCCAGCGTTCGTTAGTGAATTTGCAAAGTAACGAAAATGCCAAACGCTAGCGAATTAACGCTAGCGTTCAGTGCTTTGTCGCTTAGTGAATTTGCCCCAATGAGTTTCGGTAAGTAGGTAATTAGATTTAAGGTATGGAGGTCTATATTATGGAAAGACCCCATATCCAGAAAATGTCTAGGTCCATTCTGGAGAACATAGGGGGGTTCTTCATTATTACTTTGGAACCTGGTGGATTTCTACTCTCTATGCCGAGTAATGATGGGTGAATTTGTCCCGTTTGCTTTGCAACAAATTTCACGCAAAATTCATAAAACGACCAAAAATTAGACAATTCAAATTTGATGCCAGCGCCCATTAAAGTCAATGGGTGTCCGTTATTTGTCGCAAGTGTCTAAAAAACGTTGACGCCAGTCAATTAACCCTTATTTTCATGGCACAATTGCAAATTTATTCGCAAAACACGGAGATTATTCGTGGGGAATGAATGCGCCCATCATTACTGCTGAGTAATAATTCCAATAATTCCATTGGTTGTTATTTCCTTCCTCCTCTATTAACTTTACAATGAATTTACCATACACTGACCCTAATTACACCATAATGGACTTTTGTTACCTGGACCAGACACTCCATGAACAAATCCCAGCATGCTCTCCTTCTCCTCATCTATGAGTTTGGGCAGTTTGGAGAAATCCATCTTTGCACCCCCTGCAGGTAATACACAAGGTTAGTTGTTGGGGTACAATCATGATTTATGTAAAAATATAATTGTCTTTCCCGGGGGTTCATTGATTATGAAAAAAACGATTTTATTTTTTGGTCAGAGGAGCACATTACCCTTCTCTCTCTAGTTACCCATAAAGGGAATGATTGTATTTGTTGGTGATTTAGGATGAACGTTGGGTAGAGGTTACACTGGCCCAGGCCCCACTTGCCCCATAATGTGGGTCACACTCAGACACTGGTTTCTTCTGGACATTTCTGAGATCATCATGAGAACAAAGGAGAGAATTGTGAGGGGGAGAAATGTGCAACACCAAGTGGTCTAACTTGCCCAATGGGGGGCCTGGACTGGACATACAGTCACACACAGGGTGTGTTAAATGGAACTCCACCAGGCCCCACAAATGTCTGTTTTGCTGGGGGGCCATGAAAATGGTTCTGATTTTTAGTTCCCCAGGACTGGATACTAAACATAAATAGCACAAATGTGTCTGTCATATAAGAATCTACTCAATCATTAGACAATGTTCCCTCTCTCAGGTCTTTGCCTCTGTCTACTGAAATGATCTTTTGTCTCTCTGTAAGGAACTGTGTGCAGAGAAGTTAGAATTAGGGAGCGGAGGGTTGTTGTGTGCAAAGATAACACAGGAGTGTACACTGCCAATAACACAAGGTGTATCTGTCCCCAATCATAGTCGTGTACTGACCTCTAGTGGTTTACTCCTCCTGTATTGCATCTGTTCTCTTGGGGTTTTAATATTTACTGTAAACACTGAGTCTTGTTTCCCCCAAAAGTGAGTTGTTTGTGGTACAAACAGAGACTGATCTGAACTGATTTAGCCTTTGTACATACAGTATATGTAGGGTTAGAATTCAGTGTATAACTTTGGAATAAAAAACTTAAAAGTTTGTTCACCTTCAAACTAGTTGTTTTCAGACAGATCACCAGAAATAATGACTTTTTCCAATTACTTCCTATTTTCTATGTGTTACCGTTTTTCTATCATTGAAGTGTAAAGTGTCATTTTTCACCTTCTAAAGCAACTCTGGGAGGGTCGCCGACCCTGTAAACTAAATTGATAGATTTAGTTGAAACATTTGTTATCTTTGTCCCTGCTGAGCAGAATCTCTGGGTTTCATTACAGGCGGCTGTTAGACTTGATACAATAGTTACTGATACTCCAGAGATGCTGCTGAGAAATGGATCAACTAATTGTTGTAAAGTTGTAACAGAACCTGCACCTGAATTACTGAGCTGTCACTCAAACACCAGAGACACCAAAATTCAACTTTCACTTTGGAAAAACAGTAAAACATAAATAATGGAAAATAATTGAATGTTTGGAAGGTGAACAACCCCTATCATATAAGATTTTGCTGTAGCCGCCATGAATGTGAAAAATACAAATAGTGCCCAAGGGTTAATACATGAGAACATTTCACTTGGGAGAAGAAACTACAAGATTCAACCTTGAGCCAAGAATATTACACCAAGAATATTACACCAAGAATATTACACCAAGAGAGACAAATGGAGAAATTCCATAAGGGGCTGAAAGGAGCAGAAGAACAAAATACAAGAAAACTCCATCTGCTTTGGTCCTCTCTCACTTGTCTTTCCAATTAGATTGTAAGCCTTTTGGAGCTGTGGTTTCATATCAACTGTTTATAGAAACTCCCAACAAGTATTTATGTCTACTGTCTAATTTCGAATGGCTCATCCCTGTCTGTGTGTATGGAGTGTACAGCACTGGCTGCACTTGTGGTGCTATATAAATACATATACAAATACTTATAGAAATACAAATAGAAATACACATAGAAATACAAATAGAAATACAAACAGAAATAGAAATACAATAGAAATACAAATAGAAATACAATAGAAATACCTATAGAAATAGAAATACTTATAGAAATACAATAGAAATACCTATAGAAATAGAAATACAAATAGAAATACAATAGAAATACCTATAGAAATAGAAATACAAATAGAAATACAATAGAAATACCTATAGAAATAGAAATACAAATAGAAATACAAATAGAAATACCTATAGAAATAGAAATACAAATAGAAATACTTATAGAAATACAATAGAAATACCTATAGAAGTACCTATAGAAATAGAAATACTTATAGAAATACAATAGAAAGTGCAGAGAGGGAGTTAGGGAATGAGGGAATCGCATGTACCACACAATCCAGACCTTGAGACTTGTCACTGTTCCTTGTGTTGGATCCAAACTCTCAGCTCCCTCTATACAAATCCTCTGTGGGTCACTACATTATGTTCTGCTTTATATTGGGACAGAGTCTGGGGGTGGATATTTGCCCAAACCGGTTCCTTCATAAAGTGTCTGTGTAGAACGTTCTCAAGGTGACTTACAGGGCACCCGATTCCCCATCACACAGGGACTGTGTACAGTAAACACCTCCAGTACCAGATCCGGCTGCTTTTATTTATATTGTACACGGACTCTCTATTGTCTTCTCCCAGCCAGGTCTCTCTGCATCCCAATACTCTGATACTCTGTATGTCTGTCCCTTCTCATTACTCATTATTACTGGTTTACTGGGGTGCGCAGTGCTTATTAAAACTGACCAACTGCACAGATTCATTTCAATCATTTTATGAGCAGAATATATATCAGTAATACTCCCTGTACCTCCATGTTCTATACACTGACCTTGTGCAGCCCAATAATAACGTCTCAATTATACAATGGTTATACATATAGTCTATACTTCTTATCTGCAGCCTGACAGCCAGTTAGGGGGAGATTTGGGGTGAGTGCTTATTTGTACCCTGGGTACCCCTGGAACTATAGCAGGGTGACTGTTACCCCAATGTTTCTATATATCTGTCACCTTGTTATGAGCTAAGGGGGCCCAGTCTGAAGGTCAGTTAGGGGGAGATTTGGGGTGAGTACTTATTTGTACCCTGTGTACCCCTGGAACTATAGCAGGGTGACACCCCAATGTTTCTATATATCTGTAACCTTGTTATGAGCTAAGGGGGCCCAGTCTGAAGGTCAGTTAGGGGGGAGATTTGAGGTGAGTGATTATTTGTACCCTGGAACTATAGCAGGGTGACTGTTACCCCAATGTTTCTATATATCTGTAACCTTGTTATGAGCTAAGGGGGCCCAGTCTGAAGGTCAGTTAGGGGGGGATTTGGGGTGCTTATTTGTACCCTGGGTACCCCTGGAACTATAGCAGGGTGACACCCCAATGTTTCTATATATCTGTAACCTTGTTATGAGCTAAGGGGGCCCAGTCTGAAGGTCAGTTAGGGGGAGATTTGGGGTGAGTTCTTATTTGTACCCTGGGTACCCCTGGAACTATAGCAGGGTGACACCCCAATGTTTCTATATCTCTGTATACAAGAATTAGATATTGGGGAGCACCAACCATCCGTTATAGGAAAAATGGTGTGCAGAGTCAGATAATATATATTAAATCACAGAAAAAGAAAAAAGAAGTGACCCATATAACTGCACCATCCCAACCACAGCATTCAAGTTTCTGATGTGTAAAGAAATAAATAAAACGTAACTTTTAATAAGAAAGTATGTTAAAAAAAATTTATTAATGTCCAGTGTTCACACTTAAAAAAAAAATGGGCTAACCAGGGAATAATGATTGACCAGGGCAAAAACAAGTTGGTGCTTTAGGTCAGTACTAATTAGTTGTGTGGTAGATAAATACTAGCGACCGCATACAGCGTTTAGCAAATACGAAGTGTCCCAATACTGGACACAACACACAACCATTAAAGGATTCCACTTCATGTGCCAACCCCTTCACCACCTTTCCCTTTGAGATCCTTCTCATAAAGTAGTGATCTGGGCAAACTTAGTCAATTTAGAGGATTAAATACCCCGTGCCAACCCCTTCACCCACTTTGAGATCCCTCTCATCATGTGGTGTCCTCGGCACCATCAACCAACGTCCGTAACAAAGTTGCACCTTGTATCTTAAAGTAGCACAACTAATGAGTGTGCCGGAAGCGTGGTAAGTTAATGCTATTGAACATGCGAATCATGAGACGCCACCAACCCCTTCACCCACATCTGGTTCCCACCCGATCCGTTTAATTGAGCCCTTCAAGGTCCCTATGAATGGTCCTGCCTAGCCCGTAGCTAAAAAGTGCGCCTGACGCGCGTTTCACCCGCCACATTGCGGGCTTTGTCAAAGGCATGTGTGAGCCGGTGAAGCACATCTATTTATAGATGCAGGATCCGTTCGGCGCCTTTTGACGCTGTTTGTATGGGCCTATCAGATCGCAGTACATAGAGGGGAGAGAGACATTGTCGGTATAGAGTGTAAATCCGACAGGTACTGATCAGCACGACCTCCCCACTGTATGTGCGTCACTTATAGTCATTGACAGACTGAGCGCTTATCGCCATTCAGCGGTCGTTCTAACACGTACTGATCTCACCGACTCAGAGTGTGTCCAATGTAATCCACTCTAAACTTAGCGCACTACTCACACTTAAGGAGCTAATATATATATATATATATATATATATATATATATATATAAAGGACACTTCCTGAAGGATAATTAGCCTTACATTATGTAGTATGGCAGGATGATTTGACATTTAATTGCTGCAAAGATTCCAATACATTGTTGCAACTTGCTCAAAACTGCACATTAGATACATATCACTGCCTAAAAATTGCCTGATTAAACTAAAATGTTTGAAAAGAGCCCATGTTAGAAACATTCTTGTCAATCAGTAGGGAATCATAGTATATGCTTCAGGCATTACACTGTTGATACTAATTACAAAATATATTGCTCTCCTATTGTTACGATAAATCTGATAATACTAGTAACAAAAACATATGTATATACTGTCACTGCGCAGGATATGTGTATAATGATGGTAAGTATCAAACAATTATATAAAGACATTCATGGTAATACTTCCATTCAGTCCATGTGTTCAGAATGAATATCCACTCGCTCTCTTTGGATAGGAGGGCTGTTTCCATATCAACCCCCCCTTATTCCAGGGGTTACCTTAGAGAGACCCATTGCTTTCAAGTCTCTGCTCGAATGATTGTGATTCTCATAAAAATGTCGGCTGACTGGTGACAATTTCTTTTTAGCTTTCAATAAATCCAACACGTTGTCTATGCTATGGACATGCTCCAGAAGTCGCTTTTTGAAAGCTCCGTTAGTTTTGCCGACATAAATTTTGTCACAAGGACAGGTTAACATATAAATAATATTATCAGCATTGCATGTGAAGCTGTGTTTGATCCAGTGTTTCTTACCAAATCTATCCACTACAAAGTCACGATTATTCATATATTTACAGGCTTTACATCTACCACATGCTGAAGTCCCTGTTCTTATTGGGTTGTCCCGTTTGGAAAAATGGCTTCTAACTAGATAGTCTCTTAAATTGGGCGCTCGTCTGCAGCTGGTCTAAGGGAGTGGGGCCACCTTAGTGGACAGAATTGGGTCCGTATGTAGGATGTGCCAGTGTTTTTTCAGGACAGAGTTGATCATAGGCCATTGCTTGCAAAAAGTTCCTATAAACCTAATCGGTTGATCAGTACCCATTGGAGATTTCTTACGTGTTAGAAACAAAATGTTCCTAGGGGTCTTGTGTGCTCTCAAGTGGGCTTTATGAATAACATTATGTGAGTAACTAAACGTGTAGTGAGTTCACTTGCCCTCCTTTTGAAATCCTGTGGGTCTGAGCAATTACGACGTAGCCTCAGGAATTCTCCAACCGGGATTCCTCTCTTAGTCGCCATTGAATGATGACTTTGGAAGTGTAATATAGAGTTAGTCGCAGTTGTTTTGCGAAACAGGTCAGTGCCAATAGTACCATCTTCCAAAATGGATATAGTAATGTCTAAAAAGTCAATACTCACATTACTGATGGTGTGTGTAAGTTTAATATTTAGGGAATTATTATTCACACAGTTGAGAAATTCAATCAAGCTCTCTTCGGTGCCCGTCCAGAGAAACAACAGGTCATCGATATAGCGGAACCAAAAAGAAATGTGTTCGGTGTATCGGGCCATTTGGTCCCCAAAGACCCAATTTGCCTCCCTCCAACCCATAAAGAGGTTGGCATATGTGGGAGCGAATGCTGCACCCATCGCTACACCTCTTACTTGCAGGTAGAATTTTTCGTGGAATACAAAAAAGTTGTGATTGAGACAGAAGTCTGTGAGATCTGACATAAAGTCTATATACTCACTGTCCCAACTACTCTCTGTCTCCATGAAATATCTAATGGCCTGTAGTCCATGTTTGTGAGAGATAGAGGAGTAGAGCGATTCTACATCACAACCCACTAGGAAAGTGCCCTTCTCTACTTTCACTTCCATTAATTTTTGTAATAGGTCACCTGTGTCTCTTATATATGAGGGGAGAGTGGTCACAAACTGCCTTAATTTTGTATCAATATATTGGCTGGGCTTTTTGCATATGTTGCCATTGCCTGACACAATGGGACGACCACGTGGTTTGGTCAAACATTTTTGGACCTTAGGGAGCATATAAAAGGTGGGGGTAACAGAAATATCATTGCGTAATGCCCTAGATTCACTTTTGGTGATTAGACCTGTCTGTAGACCATCCGTAATCAGATTATTGTACATTAATCTGAATCGAATCGTCGGATCCCCAGATAACTTGCAATAACATGAGGTATCATTTAATTGTTTTAATGCTTCGGTAAGATACATGACCCGTGGCCAGATCACAATGTTGCCCCCCTTGTCTGATGGTTTTATAATCACATCCTCCCATGAGTTGATTTCTTTAATAGCCATTTTCTCATGTATACTTACTGTAAATTGTTGCCCCCCCTGATTTGATATTTTCATGAAATCTCTCATGACCAGTTCACCAAAGGTGATTTCTGCTGAGCTTATATTCCTAGGGGGCATAAATCGACTCTTGGGTTTAAGTGAACTCCCCAAGTCTATTTGTTCGGCCAATAACTCATTCAGATCTGAGAGAGCTTGATCATACGCTGTTTGTTCAGCTATCAAAACAGATGCAGGGTGTGTAAGGTCATGTGGGTTCTGTGGATCTGGTGTGGCCATTAAAGGATTAACCAAAGCTTGCCCATTATAGTTTGGGTCTTGATGGAAATGTAACCTTGTTATGAGTAAAGGGGGGCCAGTCTGAAGGTCAGTTAGGGGGAGATTTGGGGTGAGTGCTTATTTGTATCCTGGGTACCCCTGGAAATATAGCAGGGTGACACCCCAATGTTTCTATATATCTGTAACCTTGTTATGAGCTAAGGGGGCCCAGTCTGAAGGTCAGTTAGGGGGAGATTTGGGGTGAGTGCTTATTTGTACCCTGGGTACCCCTGGAACTATAGCAGGGTGACACCCCAATGTTTCTATATATCTGTAACCTTGTTATGAGTAAAGGGGGGCCAGTCTGAAGGTCAGTTAGGGGGAGATTTGGGGTGAGTGCTTATTTGTACCCTGGGTACCCCTGGAACTATAGCAGGGTGACACCCCAATGTTTCTATATATCTGTAACCTTGTTATGAGCTAAGGGGGCCCAGTCTGAAGGTCAGTTAGGGGGAGATTTGGGGTGAGTGATTATTTGTACCCTGGGTACCCCTGGAACTATAGCAGGGTGACACCCCACTGTTTCTATATATCTGTAACCTTGTTATGTGCTAAGGTGTAACAATCTCATTAATGAGAACTTTGTCAGGTGAACAGATCCTTTGGATGCACAGGTGTTCACCGACTCCCTTTTGAGGCTCCAGGCTTTCTGCTGCAGAAGCCAATAAGGAAGCGCATAGCCAAAAGAGAAAACGAGGCACCATCAGGGATCAAGAGAAAATATAGTCAGGTCAGGCAAAAAGTTCAAGGCAGGCGGCCGAAGTTGCAGTCGGATTATCAGGCAAAAGGTCAAAACCAGAAAGTCAAAAATATGGAAAAAAAACTTGAGCAGGAACAGATAAACCAAAGCCCTGCTTGGGCACTTTAAAAAAGCCTAAACACCATTTTTAAAGAGAATTTTGCACCAAAGTTTGAGTGTCGAGGCGCTCGGTGTCAGATGACACTGGCGTCCATTATCCTTGGATGACGTCAGCGCCGAACGCCAGCACCCCTTCAGATGAGCACGTGCTGGGAGGTAAGGACAGGAGGAAATCTCCCGGAGCGTCTTACAGTACCCCCCCTTTTAGTATCAACCTCCGGGAGCTCCCAAAACTTGTCAGGAAATTTTCTATGAAAAATTTGGATTAGACGAGGAGCTTGTGTAACAGAAGGATTAACCCAAGACCCTCAGGTCCAAATACTTTCCAATGGACGAGATACTGAATTTTGCCTCTTGACTTCCTGGAGTCTACGAATTCTTGCACCTCGAATTCATGATGGTTGTAGAGAAGAATGGGAGCAGGGGGAGGCTGCTCAACTGAAAAAATGTTCTTGATGAAAGATTTAACCAAGGAAACATGAAACAAATTTGAAATGTTCATGGAAGAAGGTAGCTCCAAACGAATAGACACAGGATTGATTACCTCCTTAATCTTGAAAGGACCCACAAAACGAGGACCAAACTTGGGAGATGGCAAATGAAGTTTGATGTTCTTCGTGGAAAGCCAGACAAAATCTCCAATCTGGTAGGATGGACTAGCACAACGGTGTTTGTCGGCCGCAGTTTTCTGAGAAGAGGAGGCTTTCAAAAGAGACTAATGAGTTTTGGACCAGATGGTTTTGAAATCGCAAACTATGTCATCTGCTGCAGGAATCTCAGATTTGAAGAGCTCAGGTGGAAGGGCAGAAGGATTGTAGCCAAAAACAGAAAAGAATGGAGAGGATCCCAGCAAATCATGTTTCAAGTTGTTGTGAGCAAACTCAGCCCAAGGAAGAAGATCAACTAGGGATGGGTGAATTTTTTTGCCTTGTTTCGCCGAAAAAATGACGCCCATAGACTTGTATGGAGACGTGCGTCAAAAAAAAAAGACACGCAACAAATTTTTTTTGACGCCCATAGACTTTAATGGGCGTCTGCGACATTTCGCCGGTGGCGAATTTTTGGCGAAACGAAACGGGTCAAATTCGCCCATCCCTGAGATCAACCCAATCATCCTGATTTCGGGAAATAAAGCATCTTAGAAACTGTTCTAGGATTTGATTGGTCCTTTCAGTCTGTCCATTGCTTTGTGGATGATAAGCTGAGGCAAAATCCAACTTGATCCCCAAATATTTAGAGAAGGCCCGCCAGAATCTGGATACAAATTGTACACCCCGATTAGACACAATAGACTGTGGAACGCCATGTAAGCGGAAAATCTCCATAATAAAAACTTGAGCGAAGCCTGCAGCAGAAGGAAGTCTTTTCAAGGGAACAAAATGAGCCATCTTCGAAAATCTGCCAATGACTACCAGAATAGTAGTAATATCCGAAGATTTAGGTAGATCCACAATAAAATCCATGGCAAGGTAATGCCAAAGTTGAGAGGGTACGGGTAAGAGTTGAAGAAGACCACAAGGTAGGGATCGAGGAGACTTCTGCTGTGCACATACCATGCAGGCAGAAACAAAAAGCATCTTTGGCCAAAGAAGGCCACCAACAATACCTTGAGATAAATTTGTGAGTCTTCTTGATACCAGGATGTCCATAGATTTTAGAGGAATGAGCTCATTCAAGAACTTGAGTGACCCTTTGTTGGGGTACGAAGATCTTGCCGACAGGACACTCAAGAGGAAGTTCCACATTAGGCAAATCTGACCATGAAAGGGACGTAGGTGCCACCACCAGATCAGGGGATATAATAGGAGTGGATGGGACTAGATTAACCTCTGTCTGGAAAAAGCATCTGCCTTTGTGTTCTTTGAACCAATGAAAAAATTTTACCTGGAGAAAAACAAAGCCCAACAAGCCTGGCGGGGATTAATCTTCTAGCAGAAGAAATATATTTCAGATTTTTATGGTCAGTCAAAGTGGTAATATGTTCCTTAGCCCCTTCTAACAGATCACATCACTCCTCTAAGACAAGCTTAACGGCCAAAAGCTTGCGGTTACCCACATTATAATTCCTCTCAGCAGGAGAAAAATTTGAAAAATAAGCATAAGGATGAAGAGCCCCCTGAAATTCAGCATGCTGAGACAAGACAGCCACGGGAAAAAAACCCTACCCCCCACCCCATGTAGACCTCCTTCCCTCCTCCCCCAGGCTACCTACCCCCCGGGGAAATGCCCCATACTTTGTACTTACCCCTCAGTGCAAATTCTTCCAGAGGAGTTCCACACATCCATCTTCTGGCTCCTCTGTAAGCTGACTGAGAGTTCGGCAATTTCTGTGTAATTCCACACATGCTCAGTTGTCGCCAACCAGCAAACTGCTCCAATTGCGCATTTACAGTAAATCTCTCAAGTCAACTTACAGAGGAGCCAGAAGATGGATACATTGAATTCTTCTTTAATAATAAACACACCACAGACAGACCAGACTCAGACTGAGAAACAGTATACTGGTTGATGAGATACAAAGTATACGTTGATCAGAAAAGCTAGCAATGTTGCACAGCTCAGCATTTGGGTTTGGAAGCCTCCTCAGATCCTGAATATAAAGAACACCTTAGCTTTTGTTAGTAGCTTTGCCTTCAGTGGGTGCTAGGTTTTGTTATTGGGAACCTGACCAAATGTTGTTGGACTATCCGATGTCTGTTGAATTGATCAACAACATAGCCCTTTGCATAGCCTCTTTGACTGTTAGAGATTGCCAACCTACATGAACAAGTATAGAAAGAATCAAACACTCCCATCACTAGAGCTATCAGACCATCACATTACCATTTATCAATCTATAGCCAGCAAGCTTCAACCTCTCCATCTCTTACATTACTTGGCATTTCAACTTTCCCATCCCATGAAACCATAGGGAGAGAAAAACCTACCAAATCTTCTTCATTTCTATATGAGTCAAAGTTGACCAATCAGAAGAGGAGTTTTGAAGCCATGTCAAACAAAGGCTGTTAACAACATAGCCCTTTGCCTAGACTCTTTGACTATTAGCGATTTACCACTTGCCATGTGGAAATCTATACCAAGCAATCATCAACCTTTCCATTTCTTACATTATTTGGTCTTTCCACTTTCCCCATAACCATAGGGAGATAAAACCTATCAAAACCTCTTCTTTTCCATATTTGTCAAAGTTGACCAATCACAAGAAGAGTTTCCAACAGTGGTCAAGGACACGCAAAATTCAAGTAACAAAGAACACAGACTAGAAGCACATCCAGGAACTATCTATTATAGACCTACATTGCCTCTTTAACAATTACAGATTACCCTCTTACATGAAAAAGTATAGGAAGAGCCAAACACTCCCATCATTAGAGCCATCAGCCCATCAAATTGCCATATGTCAATCTATAACCAGCAACCTTCAACTTTACGATCTCTTCCCTTACTCAGCCTTTCCATTTTCCATAATATACCATAGGGAGAGAAAAGCTATCAAGTCTTCTTCATTTCCATATTAGTCAAAGTTGACAATCACTGCCTTATTTAACTGCCATATAGCAGCACTTGTGAAATATTAGCACTAGTGGGCAGAGTTAAACAGATACGAAAACCAAAATGTGGGTCTATTAAAATATCTCTAGATTTCTGATTATACAATTGTGTGTTTGAGATACAGTATTTATCACAAGGTTTAAATTATAATGACTAAGCCTAACAAAAAAAAAGAGTTACAATATAATAGTCAACGTTGATTTATCACAAGAGGAGTTCCCAATCCATGTCAAATAAAGGTTGTCAACAACATTGCCCTTTGCCTATTAGAGATTACCCCCTTAAATGAAAAACAATAGAAATTATGAAGCACTTCCATCACTTAATCTTTATTAAAAACTTTATTCACATAAAAACAAAACAAAACATTACTTCACAAAACTAACATATTACAAGAGCATTATTTTCCCTAAATGTTTTACATCTCTTAGAAAATATAAATACATTTTTGCTAGACATAATCCAATACATTGCTCTGGAGTTATGTTATCACGTTTAAGCAAAAGTATATTATGAACTTTCCACAGTGATTCCTTCATGCAGTTTACAGTATACCATGCACGTAGTTTTTTATCCTTATTATTACATTCTAAGGTACCAAAAAATGCATCATTCATATCAAAGTTTTTTACATCAAATACATTTGTTTTATTGTATAGTGATACAATAAAACAAACAATTTTCCCCATACAAAATTAGCTAAAAAACAATCCCAAAAAACATGTTGAACAGTTTCTTCATATGTACACTTTTCTCTAGGACACACTTTGGTTGTATCCGAGCGCCTCTTATACTGAAAAGACCTAGTAGGTAAACAATTCTGCACAATTGACCATGCTAAGTCTTTTTGATGATTTTCCATTTGCTTTTCTGACACATTTCTCCAAATCCTTTTGCTTTGTTCAACAGAAGAATTGTCCACAATAATAACATCCTCTTTAGATTGGATCCATTTCGTTAATTTCTTTTGGTCAGATAAAAAGTCCTTAGGGGCATCACTTAAAACATTTTTTTTAAAAAAAATTCCAATTAAATGTATTGGGAGGAAACATTCATAAGAACTGGAATTGTCAGTACATAAGTAAGTACATAATTTATATTTTCTGAAAAATGCTCCAGCACAATAAGATATAAAACAAGATTGAATTTCAAATTTTTTAAGATTTCGATAAATAAAACAAAAGAATTTAACATACAAGAATCTTTCAATATGAGGAAAAAATTTTCCCCCATTTTCTTTTGCTCTAATAACCTTTAATCAACGTAACTTTTCCATCTTAGAAATGCATAAGAAAATAAAACATAATCTGATTATTCTCTTCATATTTAGAGTAGAAGGAGGATAACTCATTGCAATATACAACATCATTGGCAACAATACTGACTTAACAATTAAGCTTTTCCCTTCCATTGTCAGCCCTCTAAGTGACCAATACTGACATTTTCTTTGCATTTCTCCCAGTAAAATATCCCAATTAGGTTGACCATCATTTTTTGCATTAAAATTTTTTTCTAAAATTGTTATTCCTTTGTCTTGTATTGTCACTTCACAATTAACATTTTCCCAATTACCTATCCCCAAACACTCACATTTATTTACATTTAGCTTAAAACCAGATGCTTGACAATAAAATTTTGTTAACAAAAGAGCTCTTTGAATTGCGGCCGGCTTTTCACAGAAAATGGTTACATCGTCCATGTATGACACAACTTTAATTTGAACACCGTTACCACCCGGTACCGGAACTTCTTTCACCATTTTATCTTTTCTCAAAGCACATAACAATGGTTCTAATGCACATATAAATAAGATAGGGGACAATGGACGTCCCTGTTTAACACCAAGTAAAAACTGATGGGAAACGCGATCATACGCCTTTTCAAAGTCTAAGGACAAAATTGCAAAATTTTGCTTACGGTCATTAGAATACCATATTGTATCCCAGATTAGGGACAAATTATCCCAAACACATCTTCCGGGCACCCCACATACCTGATTATAATGAATTACTTTTTGATTACCAATCAGAAATCACCTTTTTCTCCAAGATAATGGTAGAACCTTATCATAGAAACATTCACTAAAAAGACCCAACAAATCCTCCTTTATAATTTCCCAAAATTTCATATAAAATTCACTTGTAATACTATCCAAACCCGGGATTTTTCCCCCAGCAGCACTTTTATTGACCTAAAATTTTCTTTTCAGTAAAAACCTTTGACAAAATGTCACAATCAGAATCATCTAGAACACTTTCAATATTACTTATACAATCATTGAAAAACACCAGATCTACAACCTTTTCATTAAATAACTCTGAGTAAAAATTGGTGGCCACCTTAAGTATACCATCCATGGAGGTTTGACCGTTTAAACATTCAATATTTTTTTCCCAGAATCCAATTTTTTGAAAAAGACAGTACTTCAACTATCGAATGGTCGAATGATTTTTAGTTTGAATCCTTCAATTCGAAGTCGTAGTCGAAGGTCGAAGTAGCCCATTCGATGGTCGAAGTAGTCAAAAAAACACTTCGAAATTCGAAGTTTTTTTACTTTGAATACTTCACTCGAAGTTAATGAATTGGCCCCTTAGTATTTTCATTTTTAACCATGACAATATAATTTGAAACATCAATCCCAACCTCTTTTAATCTGTATAGAGTTTGGAGACGAGCATTCAAAACAGAATAATACCTTCTCCTTTCCTTGGCTTTTTCTTTACCACAGGAGATAAAAAAATCTTTCATTTTTAACTTGATTTTCTCCCACCAACACATAAAGCTTTCTTGTGGTGATTTTTGTTTTCTCCACTGAGAATATTTATTTTTAAAATTCTCAATAACCACAGGGTCATCTAGTAAAGACACATTCATTTTCCAGTAATTTTTATTAACCTTTTGTGTTCCCAAGCATGACACCTTAACCAATAATAAATTATGATCAGAAAAAATATTTTGTACCAAAGTAGCACTAATAGGATCCAAATTCTGCGACACAAAGGCAAAATCGATCCTTGAACTTACATTCCCATTTGTCCAAGTGTAACCAGGTTGAGTTTTATTGCACTTTGCCCACACATCAGTAAAACCTAGATCAGATACCATGTTTTTTAAATAATTAGCTGATTTATCCATTGTTCTGTTCACAGCCCCCCCAGCCCTCTTCTCCCCGGGGAAAACACAATTAAAATCACCCAATAAAAACATTGGCTCAGAACCAGGTAAGAACAAATTCAAAGTAGCAAAAAGATCAGATCTTAATTCCTTTTCAGGTGATGCATACACATTCACAATTTGAAAACTTATACCATTAAAGGATACTTTTACCAAAACCACTCTCCCAGGTATAATATCATGAACTGCTTGAACTTTAAAATCATGACCTTTAAAAAGAATAACCACACCTGAAGATTTACCATCATTACCACCTGACCAAACCGATGGACCTAAACTCCATTCAGTTTTTAATAAATCATAGTTTGGCATAAAATTTAAATGACACTCTTGCAGACATAAAAAATGGAAATCAATTGTTTGTATGTAATCGAAAAAAGCAGCCCTCCTCTGAGGACTCTTTATGCTCCTGACATTTAAGGAGCCAGTTTTAAAGATAAGGGTCATAAAAGGAAAACATTTTAGCCATTATCATGAAACTCAGATCCATCTGGTGGTTTAACCCCTGAACACTGCACACCAGATGACTCAGCTGAAACCTCCATCTCATCAGCAGAAGATACGCCCTCCCCAGAGGAAGGAAACTGATTAATATCCTGTGTTGGGTTTTTAACTTTTTTCTTCTTCTTTTTCTTCTTAGTTTGTCTACTTTTTTTGGCCTTCAGAACACCAGTTTTGGCCTCTGGAGGAACCTTAGACATAAGCTTTTGTTTTACATTTTCCTCATCAGACCTAGAACCTTCAGTGGTAGCAGCAGAGACACCTCACACCTCCACCTCAGGTTCTGCAGGTAAATCAGTGATCAGTGCCTGGTTACTTTTGTCCTATTTGCAAAAGACTTTGGACAAACGCAGTATACATGCCCACTTTTACCACACAATGTACAAAAATAATGGATTTTCTTACCGGTAAATCTTTTTCTCCCGGGCCCGTACTGTCAGTGCAGACGTCTGGGGTTAACTCTGATCCTCTCTGGAGGCAGGACAAATAATAAACTGAAACTCCTCCTTCCCCTATAACTCTGGGGCTCTCTCTTCCCACTCCAGTTTCTCGTTCTAAAGCTAGAAGCAGAGAGATGCAGGAGCAGACACAGGTAACAAAAATACATCACATAATTAGTGACTAGAATTAATAGCATTTAAAGCAAAATATTACCGGTTAACTGGGCCGAAAGGACCCTTGGCAATAGCCAACACCTCAATATCAAAAAAAGGGAGGGACTTACAGCTCTGGCAGTACGGGCCCGGGAGAAAAGGATTTACCGGTAAGAAAATCCCTTTTTCCCAGATTGGCCCTTCTGTCAGTGCAGACGTCTGGGGACGTAAAAAAGCAGTTTGTGCCCAGACCGGGAGGACAGTAACTCATGCAGTAACAACTGCCTGGAGCACTTTTCTCCCAAAAGCAGCTTCCGAAGAAGCAAAAGTGTTTAGCTCATAGAACTTGGTAAAGGTATGAATTGAAGACCAAGTTGCCGCTTTACAAATTTGTTCCGGTGATGCCATATTTTGCAGTGCCCAAGAAGTGCTTACTGCTCTGGTAGAATGCACCTTCACTCGAAACGGTACTGCTTTGTTTGCTTGATTATAGGCAAATGAAATGGTATCTACTAGCCATCTTGCGATTGTTTGTTTTGAGGCTCCTAACCCCTTTCTGAGGGTTCCATACTTAACCAACAAAGCCTCAGTGCGCCTAAAAGAAGACCTCTTGGCATATATCCGTAATGCTCTTACAACATTGAGATAATGAAGTTTGCGTTCCCCATCATTCTTTGGTTCTGGACATAGTGATGGAACTACTATCTCTTGATTAATGTGGAATCCAGATACCACCTTTGGTAGGAACCCTTTTGGTTTTCTGAAAACTGCCTTATCCTTGTGAAATATTAACCATGGTTCCTTAATAGACAAAGCTTGTAGTTCCGAAACTCTTTTTGGCGTGCAAACTGCCAACAGAAAAGTTACCTTCCATGTGAGGAACTTAATATCACACGACCGTAGAGGCTCGAAAGGCTCCTGCTGTAAGGCCCTGAGAACCAAGTTTAAGTCCCAAGGTGGTGTCGGATCCTTAAACGGTGGCTTGATATGCATCACTGCCTGGAAAAACTGTTTTACTTCTGGTAATTAGGCCCACTGGAACTGAAACAGAACAGACAGTGCCGACGTTTGTGTCTTCAGGGTGGAAAGGCCAAGACCTTTATCCAGCCCCCTCTGCAAAAAGCTGAGAAACTGAGGAGTTGAACAATGTTGCCACCCTAGACTGTTGTCTTTGTGTGACAGGGTTAAACTCAGACCTCCAAACAGCACAATGATAAGGCTGCCACTAGAGGGAGCTCTGTTATTATTGCAATGTTCTGAGGAGATCCAGGGCCTGAGGCTTATATTAAAGTTGGACATCAACTGAGCCACATGTCTGTGTTGCGCCTCTGTTTAAAACAGATGCTGTTGGTTGCATTGTGGCCCTTGTCTGCACTTTCACTACGGAACGCCGGTAATATTTGGGGGCTCATCCGGGATTCTGTAATCATCGTGCAAGGCAGTCACAGAGGGAGAAGGTGGCCATTACAGCAAAGTGGGAGAGAAAAAGGCTTCAAGCAAGCTACACAGGCTCTGAGATGGCTGACACTACTTCAGTAAAGAAGCTGCAGTGGAAGGTACAGAAACTTCTGAGGATCAGTTGCACTCACTTGCTGTACAGATTCAGGGAGATGCTGGAAAAGAAGTTCCCCAAGCTACAGGTTCAAGTGAGCAGGAGATCTGTGAGTACATTCTGGAACACATACAGGGAGAAGCAGTGGGCAGCATGGAGGACAGTGGTAAGGCATATCTGCTCCAGATTAGAGAGCTGGCTGAGTCTTTGCTAGGAGGAAGAAACTCTGACACCCCCCATGTAAGCAGGGACAGAGAGCACAGCACAATCCACACACAGGAAAGAACACTGCAAATGACAGAAAGTGGGTTTACATTAAAGGACTTAGCAGCTTACCTGCCAAGAAAAGAGTTTAAAATTTATGGCGGTCAAATTTCAGACTGGGACTCTGAACTTACATATAGCAGTGTATGCAAACAGATTGATGAAGGTATACAAGAAAGATACTCAGAGTCAGAAATCATTAGAACTGTGCTGAAAGCTGTGAGACCGGGAACTTTAAAGGAAATGCTGGTAAACAAGGAGGATCTTTCTATTGCTGAGCTTAAAAGGTTTTTGCGCTCACATCTCCAGGACAAGAGCAGCACTGACTTGTTTCAGGAACTGATGAATGCTAAACAGCATGATAAAGAAACTCCGCAGCAGTTTGTGTATAGAATTATGGGACTAAAACAGAAAGTATTGTGGTCTTCTCAACAAGTTGGTGCTGCAGTTACTTATGATAAGAACTTGGTGCAAGGAGTGTTTCTCCACACGTTATATCAGGGGTTAAGTGAGAAATATAGTGACATTAGAAGAGAGATTAAGCCATATATTTCAGACTTATTAACAAGTGATGACGTGCTCCTAGAAACAGTCACTAAACTAGCTAGAATAGAAGCAGAGAGGCAAGTCAGATTAAGTAGCACAGGTAGATCCAAGCTGACTACCACAAATGTTATTCAGGTACAGAATGTAAGAGAGTCCATAAACCATACTAGTGACGATCAAACCTCATTGGTAAAATTAACAGCGCAAGTAGCTGCTCTTACAAAGCATGTACAATCTCTGCTACAGGCAGGCGCTGAAAAAAAGAATGAACCTGGACCTATGAAGGTTTTAAATGACAGTGTTAAAACCAAGACGGTGTATAAATGTAAACAATGTGTGCATGAGGGTGAAGATAAATGTTGGCATTGTTTTAAATGTGGTCAGGATGGTCACAGTGCACGTGGCTGCATGAAACAGAAAAGGTTCTCGGGAAACGAAAAATGGTCACAGGTGAGGGACAACCAGTGGCCAGTTCTCAAGTCCCAAACCATTACACAACCCAGTGAAATGCCTCACCCACCAAAGAGTTGGGACAGAAGGAAAGTAGCCAGGCTCATAGTAATAAATATATAAACAATAAATGTTTGCTTACTTGTAATTTGGGAGGTGTGTCCACAAAAGTACTTGTTGACACAGGGTCACAAATAAGTATTGTAGCTGCAAACTGGCTAAAACAATACCAAAAGCACACTACAGTACAACCTATTGAAAAATTGTTAGGAGAAAATGAATGCTTAACAATTAGAGCGGCAAATGGTTCTGTTGTTCCCTATGATGGGTGGGTTGAGCTGGAACTATTGAGAAATTGAGAATAATGGTAAAAAGGTAACCATGTTTGTACCCATGCTAGTTAGCCAACACTGCTCACTCACTCCAATCATAGGATTTAATGCAATAGAAGAATTGATTAAAGAAAATGCTGACCGTGCTAACTCTGATGAAAATAGTGTCACAATACTATTAAGTGAGGCATTGCATGTAAAAAAATGTAAAGCAAATGCTTTGGTGGGTCTTGTATTGTCATCCACGAGTAAAGATAAAGGGTTGGTACGTAGCATATATATGGGAAGTCAAAGCATTAAGGTTCGGAAAGGGAAATCATGTGAGATTCTGTGTAATATTCACTCCTGGCCGGGAGAGGAAACAGTGCTGTTTGAGCCATCATTGCCCAGTCAATGTCCTGAAGGTTTGGAAGCATTCCCTATACTTGTGAAGATGCACAGAGGGCGAACAAAACAGATAGAAATTCCCGTTCAGAATACCACTAAGCATACTGTATACATTCAACCAAGGACTGAGTTAGGCATGATCTACCCAATTATGGAAGAGATCTCTGTGGATTTTATTAAACCTGCAAAACAAGCGGTACAGAAAAGAAGTAAACATGAAGTATCCATGATGCAAGCAAAGGCCCAAAGCTCCCGGGGCAAGAAACACTTACAGCATCTCACGGAAGAAGAGCAGACGCTTGCTAGGCAGATGTTATCTGAGGAGTCTGACATTTTTGCAAGAAAGGAGGGAGAAATTGGTTGTATTCCTAATCTGAATCTGCAGATTAATTTAAGAGACAAGATACCTGTACAGAAGTCCTACAACTCCATACCAAGACCCTTATATCAGGAAGTGAAGGACTATATTCAGAAGCTAAAGAAGAGGGGGTGGATACGCAAGTCAAAATCATCTTACTCCTCACCTGTGGTATGTGTCCGGAAAAAAGATGGCAGCTTGAGACTGTGCATCAACTTCAGAGAGCTAAATAAAAAGACTGTACCCGATAAGCATCCCCTACCACGAGTTCAAGATCTTCTAGATAATCTGAGTGGATTCTCATGGTTCTCAATCTTGGATCAGGGAAGTGCTTACCATCAAGGCTTTATCTCTGAAGAGTCAAGGCACATGACAGCATTTAGTACACCATGGGGGTTACATGAATGGGTGTGAATCCCTTTTGGCTTGACAAATGCCCCAGCAGCGTTCCAAAGGTGTATGGAAGAGACTCTGGAAGATTTGAGAGATGAATGTTGCTCGCCTTATCTAGATGATGTTCTGTGTTATTCTAAGACATTTCCAGAACATATTGAAGGTCTAAGAAAGGTTTTTCAGAAAATGCGTGCATATGGAATCAAGTTGAGACCAAATAAGTGTGAACTTTTCAAAAGAGAAGTGAGGTTCCTAGGAAGACTTGTGTCAGGCAAAGGAATTCGAATGGACCCAAAGGATACAGAAGCAATTCAGGCAGTCAGAGCGAAAACACCAAGGACAGTGTGAGGAAACTACTGGGGTTCCTAAGTTATTACCGCTGTTTTATACAGAACTTCTCCAGAATTGCTAAACCTCTGTATGACTCACTGCAAACAAAGAACAAATCTAAGAAAATAAGTAAAAATGATGTAGCGAATGAGAAACGGCATGTGAGGATAGGAAGAAAACAACAGTTACCATCAGGAACCTCCGATCGGTGGACAGCAAAGCATCAGGAAACTGTTGACAAGATAACAGTGTTGCTAACCAAACCTCCAATTCTTGCTTATCCAGACTTTAATCTGACATTTATCTTGCATACTGATGCATCACAAGATGGGCTAGGTGCAGTGCTTTACCAACATCAGGAGAATAAACTGCGTATTATTGGATTTGGTTCACGGACGCTGAACCATGTCATTAGCCCTAGAACCACAAATTGAAGAAAAATTTCAAGATATTGACCTTCAGGAAATTATTATAAGGGATAAGCTCAGTCAGAAGACAAAGCTATCCAAGTGGTAATGGATCTAAAAATGAAGAAGAAAGTACCCTCAAAGGAAGACAAAAGGAACCTGGACAGGAGAGGAAAACAACTTGTACATGATTGGGGCAAACTGAGTGTGAAAGAGAACCTCTTACTATGGCAGAACAAAATAGTGGTTCCAGAGAAATGAACTCCAATAGTGTTGAAACACTTACATAATGACATGGGCCACTGTGGAGTAGACAAAGTGATGCAGCTTGCAAGAGAAAGATTTTAGTGGCCTTTCATGCAGAAACAGATAACGGACTATGTTACTAAAAGGTGTAGCTGCCTTCAACAGAAGCGTCCGACAGTACCAGATAGGGCACCTATGGGTTCTATTAACACAAGTGCCCCCTTTGAACTTGTCTCAGTGGATTTCCTTCACCTAGAGAAGAGCAGAGGTGGCTATGAATACATACTGGTAGTCATGGATCATTTCACTCGCTTTGTCCAGGCATATCCTACTCAAAACAAAGCAGGAAAAACAGCTGCAGAGAAGATTTTCGACAATTTCATCCCTATATTTGGATATCCTGAAAATTTACATCATGATCAAGGCAAAGAATTTGAGAACCACCTCTTTAGAAGATTGAGGCAGTTGTCAGGAATAGCCCATTCTAGGACAACACCGTACCATCCACAAGGCAACCCAGTGGAGAGACTGAACAGAACACTTTTACAAATGCTCCGGACTTTAGAAGAGGAGAGGAAAGCTCAGTGGCAAGAGTATCTACCACACATTGTTCATGCATATAACTGTACCAGGCATGCTGCAACTGGCTACGCCCCTTACTACCTGCTATATGGTAGGGCACCTCGTCTACCAATAGATCTGATATTTGACCTGGATGATGAGAATGGAGCGGCATCACCTCAACACTATGCTGAGAAATGGGCTTCAAAAATGAAGGAAGCTTACAGAATTGCCTCGGAGAACAGCCAAAAGTCATCTCAAAAGGGGAAGAGGTACTATGACAAGCATGTCAAAGGAGTTGCTCTGCAGCCTGGTGACCGTGTTCTTGTAAGAAATCTGTCAGAGGGGAGGGCCAGGAAAACTCTGCACTTACTGGGAGAAAGAAGTATGCAGGGTGATTGAACAGATAGGGCAGAACATATTTATAAAGTTGAATCAGAGAAAGGTAATAAACCAACGAGAGTGATTCATCACAATTTGCTGCTTCCTGTCAGAGAGTTACCCCTGGAAAATAAGCCAAAGGAATCACAGAAGAGGACTCTCACCAGACCAGTGGTTAGAGCTGAAGTAAACAACAATTCAGAGAACGCAGAGTCAGATTCCTCAGATGAAGGGTATTACTTCTGTCCTGAACTTTTCCAACATAGCGAGCAATGTGTTACTCCGCAGCTACGAGCTGAGGCTGAAGAATTTTATCCTAGGGACTGTAATGACACACAAGAACAGCTGGAAAATCATAGAATGATAAAGGAAAATGCTCAAGACCTGCCTGTGGAATTTGTACAAGAACAGCTGCAAAGCCACAGCCTATCTGATAAGGAAGTCCAAGACTTGCCTGTAGAATCAACAGAAGGGAATAGAGCACCATCTTTACAACAAACAGAGTTACAATGTGACTACGACACAGTTATACCAAATGTCCCGGAAGAACAGAGAAAGGACAGTCCTCCACGACAACCAGACTATCCCCAGAGAACAAGGAAACCAAAGGAGATATTCACATATGAGACCCTTGGAAAACCCTCTTTTCAAAAATGGAATGTTCAGGCAAATGTGATCAAACAGCACTGTAATTCCCCAGAAACAGATAGGCCTAACTATATACCTTTAACAATACCCTCATGTTCATACTTTCTGCCAAGAACATATGCCGATTGCTATGATCTGAACTATGATTGAACTGTATTTATGAAATGTCAGGAGACATTTACTGGAAGAGGGGAAGTGTGTGACAGGGTGAAACTCAGACCTCCAAACAGCACAATGATAAGGCTGCCACTAGAGGGAGCTCTGTTATTATTGCAATGTTCTGAGGAGATCCAGGGCCTGAGGCTTATATTAAAGTTGGACATCAACTGAGCCACATGTCTGTGTTGCGCCTCTGTTTAAAACAGATGCTGTTGGTTGCATTGTGGCCCTTGTCTGCACTTTCACTACGGATCGCCGGTAATATTTGCACCATGTCTAAAAAACTCTCCAAATTCTATGATATGCTTTTGACGTGGTCTGCTTTCTTGTCTTGAGTAGGGTACCAATTACTTTTTCCTGGAACCCTCTAGCTTTCCAGAGCTGTGCTTCAAGTTCCACGCCGACAGCTTCAACATTTCCATCTTGTTGTGATATACTGGCCCCTGGGATAGGAGATCCCGCCGCAATGGCAGCCGCCACGGAGGGCCCACTGACATTGACACCAGATCTGCATACCATGTTCGACGTGGCCAGTCTGGCGCAATCAGTATTGCTGGAACCTGGTCGTCCTTTATCTTTCTGATCACTCTTGGTAGAAGAGGAAGGGGTGGAAAAATGTAAACTAGGCTGAATGACCAGTTTTCTACCCCCAGTATGAACATCGCTGAGATGGCAGGAACATTGTTCTCCGCCCACTCGAAGATCCTGGATACCTCCCTCATGGCATCCTTGCTTCTTGTTCCTCCTTGACGGTTGATGTAAGCAACTGTCGTTGCGTTGTCCGACTGAATCCAAATCGGTTTTGATTCTAACAGAGGAGACCAATGATTTATTGCCTTGTAGACTGCTCTGAGCTCTAAAACATTTATGTGCAGGCTCGCTTCCTCCTGAGACCACCTGCCCTGACAAGAAAGACCCTCCATGTGGGCCCCCCAGCCTGTGAGACTGGCATCTGTGCTGATTACCCTCCATGGAGGAAGTGCCCATAAGCAGCCTTTGGTCAGATTGTGACTGTTTAGCCACCATGTGATTTGACACTTGACTGCATTGGTGATAGTGATTGTTTGCGATAGGTCTTTGTGGTTCTTGTCCCAGACTTGGAGGAACGCCGTCTGCAGAGCTCTGATATGAAAATGCGAGTAAGGCACTGCTTCTAAGGCCGAGACCATTAGGCCCAGAAGCCTCAGACAATCCTCTGCTGATGTCACCTGCTTGGCTAAGAACCGTCTGGTTGATAACTGCAGTTTGAATACCTTCTCCTTTGGGAGAGAGATTGTTTGAGCTGCTGAATCGAACATCATTCCTAGAAAGCAAATCTTTTGCTCTGGAACCAATGCACTTTTTTTGTGGTTGATAATCCAACCAAATTCCTCCAAAGTCTGGAGTGTCTGTTGCGTGTGGTACATCGTCACTTCTAGAGCCCTTGATGAGTATGTCGTCTAGGTACGGTATCGCCATAATGCCTCTTCTTCATAAGATGGCTATTATTGGAGCCAGAATTTTGGTAAAGACACGCGGTGCTGTGGTTAGCCCAAATGGTAGGGCTCGAAACTGAAAATGATCCTCTGCCACTGCAAACCTCAAAAATCTCTGGTGGTTTGGGTGTATGGGTATGTGCAGAAAAGCGTCCTTTAAATCTATGGTAGTCATGAAGTGTCCCGGTTCCATTGAATTGAACACAGATCTCAACGTTTCCATCCTGAAGCGCTGCTTCCTGACAAACTTGTTGAGTGGTTTTAAGTTTAGCACTGGTCTGTTCTGACCTCCCTGCTTTCTGACCAAGAACATATTGGTGTAGAACCCTCTGAACCGGAACTGATGCAGCACTCTTACTATAACATTGCTCTGCAATAGTTCCTGTATGCAGGCTTGGAGTGCTCTGTGCTTGACTGGGTTGCGAGGAATGGCAGAGGGTACGAATACTCTCCGGGAGGGAAGGGAAGTGAAAGGTATTTTGTAGCCTTCCCTACTGAAGCGCCCATTCATCCTGGACGTTGTCTTGCCACACATGGGAGAACCGAAGAAGCCTTCCCCCAACAGCCCCTGTTGCTCCCGGTGTGACCTGACCTTCATGCGTCATTGGGTTTTGGCAGCGCTGGCTTCCTGTTTTGCTTGTGGCGTGGAGGCCAGGGGGTAGTCTTTCTGTTAGAGTAGACAGTTGACGAGGATTGACCTTGTCTCGGGTTCCTGTAGGTACGAAAGGAACGAGACAAAGATCCCTATTGTCTGTTAGGCGGTCTACGGTTAGCCTCAGGGCGGAACCTTCTCCCCTGAGGAAGACATGCACTCTTCCCCCCTGTTACCTCAGTGATGATTTGTTTTAATTCTGGCCCGAACAAATGCTCCCCCGAGAATGGAAGAGCTAACAGTCTACCCTTCGAAGCATTGTCTCCAGACCAGTGACGTAGCCACAGAGCTCTGCGGGCAACAACCGTGTTAGCGGATGCCCGTGCTGATAAACGAATAATCTCCATGGCAGCTTCACTCATGAAATCTAGCATGCTTGACAAAGGGGTTACGCCCCGAAACGTTGCATCCGCAATAAATGAGCAAGGGGTTTCCCTGCTAGAAGCAACCCATGCTGTGCCGGTGATTTTCTTGCTTTTCACGTGGATCTTGAGGTTGCCAAACACCTCTTTCACTGAGCACCTGGGATTCATTTGATTGGGAAGGCCAGGGTGTGCTAGGGTAATTTTCTTTTATGTATCAAGCTGTACCCAGCAAGCTTCAACTTTTCTATCCCGTGAACCATAGGGAGAGAAAAACCTTCTCTTCATTTCCATATCAGTCAAAGTTAACCAATCACAAGAGGACTTTCCATTCCATGTCACACTGCTGTCATGACAGTGCTGATGTAATAACTATGCATGGTGTATATTTGATTTGTTTATTACTGTTTATTGTGGATGTATCAAGCTGGAAAATAAAATATTTAAAAAAAAACAAAAAAAAAACACTGGCTGTCAACAACATAGCCATTTGCCTATTAGAGATTATCCACTTAAATGAAAAAGTACATTTTTTTATTACAAAAGTTCAAAAGAAATATACAAAAAAAATCAATCAACATAACATAATTACAATCACAAAAATAGAAAAAAAAATTTCTTCTAATTTTTAAGTAAATTTTAACTACCGGTATAAGAAATCCATGCTTTCCATTTCTTATTTTTTCCAGATGCCCTCAGCATCAATTCATAACTTTTTTCTGTCTGAAAGAACATAAATAAACAGTCTCCCACAAATCCAACCCATACATTCAGTTTCAGTAACCTCATTTTTCTTGAATACTTGTACATTTCTCGAGTCCCATAATACTTCTTTTATACAGTTTACAATAAACGACAATTTCCTTGCCTCTCTTTTATCAGTCATTCCTAAACCAAACATCATCATAGTAAAAGCCACACCAGTCAACCCTTTAATCAACATTCCCATCTTCTTCCATATATTTTCCACATTTCCAATAAACATACATATTCGGAACGTTCTGTGACTGACAAGCAGCAGCACTATGACATGGTCAACCACACTTGTTACACTGCGTCAATCTCCTTTCAGAGAACATGCGTTCTGTGTATGCCTGAATAGCCAACAATTATGACAGAAAAGAGACATCCCAGTAACTTCTACAGATAAGAAAGTTGCTTGAACCCCTCCATCCTTCTAAATTGTGCCAAAATTGTGCCAAAATATAACAAAAAAAATTATTTTACCATTCCATTAGGCCTCCTCATTTCTCACATAATGTGAAAAATGGGCATCTAAACAGTAACATTCAAGGAAGATAATGATATTGGCTGTCTTGATGTGCATTGTATGCATGGATAACCAAATGTACGCCAACTTGACCATACAAGTAAAAGCACTGCATAGAATGCCAATGGCAATGTGGTATGGAAGTGAAGGTGACAGTGTACACTCTCTGACTTTCTTGATCCTGAAGACAAAGGATACCATCACTCTTAATGTGGAGAACTTCAAACAGAACCTCTTGAACAACAAACCGCAGGCCCTTCTGTGGATTATGTTCCTCCTCCACCTCAAAATGGATGGTGTTCTTCAGAAGGGTCTCCCTGGATGGAAATATATAGGAGAATATCAGTGGGAAAGGTTCCAGACATCAACAAAAAACTAATACACAGCCAATCCACTTCCACCAACACATCATCTCTTGTTCCCTAGGAATATCCCTTTACCCAACAGTAACATGGGACTTAAATTTCAATGAAAAGATGTCCCGATGCAAAGTAAAAAGGTAAATGGGTAACAAGATCAAGGCTTTCACCTTAATTTAGGCCAAGAAAACAATTTAAAATCTTGTGTGGGCTCATATGGATCAAAATCAAGTCTCTAATCAACCACCTAGTGATCACAATTCATAACCATGTCCTCTTCCACAACAGCAGTAGATTGGTGAAGTCCACAAGTAAATTAGATAAACAAGACTGAGGAAGAGGGGCTCTGAATTTCAGCAGTTGGGTGAGATAATTCAGAGATATATCTAGAGATACAGTAATTCAGAGATGTAGGGTGGGCAGAGGTAACTGCTTTGCACAGGGTCATAAACAGGGATGGGCATAGTGGCGTGGTAGAGGAACACTTAGTGAGGTGTATAAGCCTGGTGGCAATATTCATTATGGACTGGAGAGGTGTCTCTGGTGGGAAAGGTGAATTAATAGAAAGTTAGTGTCATCTAGACATGATCATATGAGAGAATAAATAAGAATTTTGGCAGTATTGTGGGTGATAAATGATCATATTTTGGATATGTTACTTAGGTAAAAGTGACTGGATATAAGGAGTGAAGAACTAGGATTAACCCAAGTCATCAGGCCTGGTATGATGGGGTGATAGTGGAATTGTTAACTATAATAGATACTTCTAGGATGTTTTAGTTGGGGAAAAAGAAGAATTTCAGTTTTAGAAAGTTTTCATTTAGCACTGTGACATATAAGTAGAGAAAGCAGACAGCCAGGAAGAGAATTAATATTCTGGGTTGAGATCATGAGAGGAGAATAGATCTGAGTATCAACAGCATAGAGGTGGGATTGGAGACTATATGAGTTAATTCATTTTTCAAGGGATGAAGTATAGAGAGACAATAATAAAGGGGCCAAGGACAAGCCCCTGAGGAACCACAACAGAAAGAGGTGGGGAGAAGATGATATGACATTGTAAGAGAAACTGAAGGAAATGTAAGTGAGGCAAGAAGAGAACCAGGACAGTAATATTTGCCCAGGCCAAGAGAGACACTGAAGGCAGTGGAGGAGGAGAGGATGATCCAAAGTGTCAAATGCAGCTAAGAGATGAAGCAGTGTTAGATTGTTAGAAGTGATTGTTGGTTTTCACTATTAAAAGGTCAATTAAGGCACCATCAGTGGAGTGTTGTTGCCTGAAACCAGAATGTAGGGGGTCCAGCAGGTTATTGTCAGTCAGTTATAGACTGGGTGTTAAAGCAGTTCAGAGTTGAAAGGTATCAGAGAGATAGGTCAGAAGTTATTGAGATTGGAGGAATAAAGTGTAGATATTATATATAAGGGTTATGTATGAACTACAATGATTATAGAACAGGACACTGCCACAGAACAACTGTGTTAAACTTCAAGGTTAGAGGCCTTTCTACTGAGAACAGGGAATATATCTGTTGCCTCAAATCAGAAGAATTCTTAGTGCAAGGTTAGGAAAGACACATATAGTCTCTGTCTGACATACCATTCTGGACACTTACTGTACTAGCACAGCACATGTACTTATCTGCATACTATATACTAAGCTTAGAAAGGCACAATTATGTTAAACAAAGGACAATGATTGGATGTCACATGATCATCCCCATGAGGGAAGAAATGGTTAAATGGTTGTATGTGATATTACTAATGTCCCCCAACATCCTAATGAGCTTTCAGGACATATGAGCATTTATTTAATACTTTGTATTGTAATATTCTGTATTAATGTATACCTCAAATAAAGCTGGCTGGTTAACTTTCTGAGTGAATCTGATTGGTTCAAGTCAGGCCCAGGGGGAACTTTGGGGCCAGGCTTGATTTGAGTAAGTATTTATTTAAATCCAAGAGGGACTTACTCATTGTGGGGGAGAATCTTATATCCCTGGAGGACTATACGAGGATACATCCGACATCAAGAACAATTGTTTTCAGAATGGGGGTAAGAAGTGCACATTTTAGCTCAGAAGAAAAGATTCCAGTTAAGACTTAAATAGGTGAGTTTAGGCTTTAATTAGACAGGGATTGGCATTGTGAGGTTTGGAAGGAATGGGATCAAGTGGGCAGGTAGTAAGGTGAGAGTAAGCTAAAAGTAATGAGACTTCATCATAAGTCACAGAGGAGAAGGAGCACAGAAGAGACTGGGGAGTATGGACAGGGGGTGGCGATTGTCTAGGGGGGTTTAGTAGTGTTGTAATGTCACTTCTAATGCTTTTGTTTTTAAAGTGCTCCCCAATATCTTGAGTAGAGACAGATGAAAACGGAGGGGTGGGAAAGGGGGATCAAAGAATGTAAAAGTAAAGAGAAGTTGCAGAGGTTTTCTGGAAAGGGAGTTAATGAGTGAAGTAAAGTAAGTTTGTTTTACTAGAGAAAGGCTGGTGTTATAGGAGCGCAGGGCAGATTTGTTGCTCCAAAAGTCTCATTCTAAATAGGATTTGTGTCAGTGACATTTAAGTGCAAGTGAAGGTCTTTGGGGGCACTTTTGTATGAGCAGTTGTTTGGGTCTAGCACATTTAGTTTTTATAGGAGCAGCTCACTAAGGACAGTGGTATAACAACTATAGTAGTAAAATTAGGAGAAGAGGTGGCTGAGATATTAGAGAGAAGAGAGACATGTGACACGTCTAGTGTTTGTAAGACTTGGTCTGTACATGTTTGGGGAGGAGCAGGGGGTGTGAAGGCATTTCCGAGAGTTAAATATGAGCAGATTGTGGTCAGAGTGGGAAAATCAAATCAAACTTACCGAGAGTTTCATTTCCTGTACTGAAGCATGGCAGTAATGGGTTAATCCCTGGTCATGTGACACGCAGGACATAGCAATACATTTGAATTCCAGCCCCAGCAATCCATCTTTATTTTGTTGTAACACTAGGGCCGGGAAACTTGTAGCCACTGCCATGTTTCACTACTGGAAACCAAAATCCCTTACTTCACATGGCAGTGGCTACTAATGGGACATACCCAAGCAGTATACATATTATATACCTGCAACACCATATCTATAGTAGCTAAATTATACAACCACTGAGATACTAACATGGCTATAACACCCCACAGTAATAATTATACTGTACCATAATATCAATAGTACAATTAGAATAAGACCAGCTGGTACTTGCAGGGATCTTTGGGTCTTTTTTACTGTAGAAAAAGGACAGTAGAACTTATAGTACTTTACCATTGCCTATTAAGAACAACCAATAACCTGTTGAAAGATAGATCATTTTTTAAATCCTTCAGCTAAATAATGTTTATTATTATACTGAATAACATCTTGGTAAGATTATGCAGTGTAAAGTAGTAGACAAGACAGCATTGTGTAAAAATGTCTATAGAAGACCAACTGAGCCAACATGAGAGCATAAAATGATGAAACTATTTCCAACATATTGTGTTGCACTACAACAAATAGTACTAAAGATGAACTACAGAAGGTTTAAATATATCAAAACCACATTACAAGGTGATACATTGACTTGGTGCACATTATATTTACCTGCTGCAGCCGCAAGAAGTGTCATTATAATAATGAGCTGAAAAGAAAATGCAAAATATAAAGGTAAAAAGGGTAAGGCAGGAGCCTAGAATAAGACATGTTGCTGGATACTTAAGTATCAATTTGGTGAAAGGTAAAAAGATACTATACACATACTACAGCTATTGAAGTTTTTCTCATTACTGGTTTACTAATAAATAACTTACTATTCTACAGCACCATTTTGGATGAGCTTACTCAGTTAAAAGAAAAGAAAATGGTTTGGAACATTAGCTGTAACTTACATACACAGAATCAGTAATGTAATGTCAACCCCCGTATATTAAGAACATAGATGTAACACAATGTAGAATTGTAGAAGAGCAATACACAATATAGACCCTGTTAGTGTCATTTAGTGTGACAATTCCTAAGCAAATCTGATCTATTTAATCAGAGTTTAATGGCCCTTAATAATGTAGTAACCTGCAGCATCAATCCATGCAGAGAACCCTGTATGACTATAGACTTGTGTATTACAACTTCTCTACCTTCTTATTACAAAATAGATACACTAACAGCTGAAACTGGAATATACTACTGAAACAAGCTGCTACATTTACAAGCAGAATCTATGATATGGTATAACAATCTGTATATGAGAGGGATCACTTGCAGATCTAGAACACATAATAATATAATGAATTTACCATGTGTTGGTTTACTGAAGTTGTACCATTATAAATGGAATTATAATTGATAGTATTAACCATTGAAGTACAAGATGTAACCTGTAACAACAATAATTAATTGCAGATACCAAAGTATTAATACCTTGCATGATTACTACAGGGCCATAGCTCATAATTGGAATTGTTCTGCACAGAGTTACCTGCACCACATCCGATGCATTTGCAGAGATGCTGAACCAGGAGTAACATGAATAATTCTGTTAAGTTAGTTACATATGATAGTGCTGAACTGCAAGAAGTATGCAGTATTAATACAAAAAAAAATGCATTTAATAGAACTGTAGAAACCATCAGTAGTGAACTAAGTGAATTAAGGATGATAGTTGTGAAATAAAATCTTGATAATAATCAGATGGTACAAAAACTATGAATGCATGGAATATGCCAAGAATTTATATATGTATTAAGTATTTAGTAGTAACATATAGTACATATGGATAGTAAAATGCATGGCTTAAATTAATGAATAGTTATATCTGTCATGTTAACTGCACATTGTCCAGTAACCTGCCTGCTTATAGACTGTACAATATATATTTATATATATTAAGCCATACTGCAAATGTACAGAATTAATATACTGTGTTGTTGACAATTATTCTAATCTATAGAATACACAATATATACTGAGAATTGTCACAAATTGACCCTTTAACTGCAGGACATATGTTGCACTAAGTAGTTGCAATCTAGTATAAATATGACTTTATGTGCACCTTTATCATTAATAGTGACACCCAGAAAAAAGATGGACTGCCAAATGCACATTATTTAAATGTTGAGTAGTTGCAGCCAGTAAATGAGCTGGTGAATCTGCACCTATATATGTATAGAGTTTTTTTCTAATTATTAGCCTTAGAAATGTTGTAGAACTACATATGCCTAATATTTATACTTCATGATTTGCTTCATGCAGTACATACTACATTATGTATAATGCTGAGTAATTGCCACATGGTAAAATGATGACTGTATATGCACAGTGTATATATCTATATACATATACCTACACACATACTGTATACCTACACACAGAGTGATTGCACCCGGTAGTAATGAAGAACTACAGAACACCATAATTAAATGGGGATAGACTTAACATGGAATTCTTAATGTACATTAATACACTGAGTAATCTCCATCTAGTAACAATTGTGAATCAAAAATAATGATCACTGGATGCATAAATATACACCAAGTAGCTGGATAGATAATATATTGAGTTATTACAGATTACAGATTGTATAGTATAAACTTGCTGAGAAGATATAACATGGTATTTACTGAATAGTTGCTTGTAGTAAGTATAATGAACTACAACATACACAGTATCAATATGCGGAGGAGGTTTCAACACTGGAATATGATGAGTACAGCATTAGATATTGAGGATTTGTAACATTGTAGTAGTGAAACCTAAATGTCCAGTATAAAACTATTAGTTGCTCCATGTTGCTATAGTGGACACTCCTGTCTACTTAACCACAGCTCTATGAGACAAATGAGCCTGGCCATCTCATATTCTACCAAATGAACAGTTATCACATGTATACAGAGATACCGACAGTATAATCTACTGGTGACAACCTGGTAGCACAATAACTTCAGAGAGACAATAATATAATACACTGATTGCAATAGTGACCATAAGCATGAGATGTTACTGTGTTGAGTTGAGTTAACCTGTCCATACTGATAAACTGTTGATATAAATAATATGAACATATTGAATTTACACGTGGTAATATAAATATGGAGATGCAAACAGGCCTCCAACTCACATTAGTAGGAATCCAAGCTGCAAGTCCTAGTCCACCAAAGACAAAAGTGATCATATCAGAATAGATAAAGGCTTGCCTAGCACTGGAATAAAGGGATTCATACCTGTAGTCTGTATACAACATACGTTGTGGTTATACACACCTTGCACACTGCAAATTACCAGACTCTGAGATTCACATAATGCAGGTTCCTCCCAAGATGCTGAATTTCTCAAGATATATCAACGACACTCTGATATTCTCCTGTAACTCACCCACTTAACTAGAATTCCTCCCAGTACCCATAACTGGGGGAAAGGAAAACTCACTATTTAAATCACTATGTGGCATAATAATTTGCCTATGGTTGTTAAAAACTCATTGTACTTACATAGCATGCTTCAAGCTATTAAACAGAATGTACCTGAGGAGAGACCTTGTCCTTGTTACATTCTCAAATCATTTGGAATACAACCATCGACTTACTGTGCGACTTCAACCACCATGTGACTTACTACGATGTACCGGCAACAGAAGAACATGGTCTGGATAGGACCCTCGCAGGATACATTTATTAAACCCTGGAGCTTCAGCAGTCACAGGCCCGAGACCCTGCTGGTATTGGGATGAGCTCAAACACAGGAAAATAAGGCTGGATTGGTTGGGCTGGAATTTAAAGTTATTGCTATTTCCTCAGTGTCACGTGACCAGGGATTAACCCGTTAGTACCCACTGCAATGTGAAGTACAGGACAATGGTGAGATAGTAAAATAGGAAATTGAACATAATCTGGACAAAAGATCCAGTGATTTACTTTTGGAGAGAGGGAGAGTCTGAGCACAAGGTTGTTCAGATTGTTTACAGGTATATTAAATATATATTAATATGATGGATGGATGGGGTGTCAGATAAAAGGTAATAAGGAGAAAAAGCTGTGAAATTCAGAGGTTGCCCCAGCAGTCGATATTTGACAGCAGTGCAAAATGATACAGGAGAAAAGAGCCTAATGCAGTGAGAGTCAAATGAGGAAAAAGACACAGAAGAAACAGGTGGAAGAAATGGAAAAGTGAAGCAGGAAGAGAAAAGTAATTCTACCCAACCCCCTATGAGTGAGGTGTAGGCCCCAATAGTATAGGGCACCTGCTGATGCAGCATCAGTGGGACAAAGCCAGGTTTGATTAATGACAAGCAGATTAAAGGAATTAATAAAGAAATGGTTATATTAATAAAGAAATGGTTATATTCAGCAAATGGAGCGGCTGTTCCATAGAGCACAGGTAAGATTAACTATGTTTTTGTGTATAACGATAGTAGTTCTGTGATACTGGCATTTATTTAAAACAAAAAGTAAAGAGGCCTTGGCTGTGAAATAACTTGGATGGTGTAAGGGCCAGGGTTGAGGAAAATGTCATCAGCTGAAATCAATCGAAAGAAGAGAAAAGCTAAATAAGAGTGGGATTTGTAAGTTCTAAATTTGAATTAAGAAAAGGAGTTTCTTGGAACAACAAAAGAATACTTTGTATAAGTCATATGTTAAACGTGAAAGGAGGAGAGGAAAGGAGAGAAGCTAAAATTTCTAAATTTCCTGAATTGTTGGAGAAGGTGCAAGAAAATCTTTTTGGAAGGATAAAAGTACAAAGAGTAAAAATACAGGCTAAAACAATGTTATAGTATGGAGTAAAAATTTACCAGCTACAA
The DNA here is from genome assembly GCA_038501925.1 of Xenopus petersii. Taxonomy (NCBI): domain Eukaryota; kingdom Metazoa; phylum Chordata; class Amphibia; order Anura; family Pipidae; genus Xenopus; species Xenopus petersii. Next base: position 419,914 of record CM076688.1, read on the forward strand.
ACCTGCAATTATCCCAGATTGTTCAATGAATATTGCAGAGAATTTTGTGCCTTCAGCCTTGTCAGTGCCTTGTCCAACTGCCGTGTTTAACTGCCATATAATAGCACTTGTGAAAAATTAGCACTTAGGAAATGTTAGCACTAGTGCCATGCCCCTGACACTAGTGCCATCCCCTAGATTGAGTCTAAAAATATAAGCAGATAATTTACAAAACCAGAGCCTAATTAACTAATTAATCAATGAAACAGAGATCAAACAGCAGAGTTTTAAAGACCCAAGAACCAAGTTTGGCCATGTAGAAAAACCCTCTACATTTACCAATTACAAATGTGTACATGAGATAGCTATCACAAATAGGCCTAACAAACATAACTTAAGTCATAAATCAATAGTCAAAATTGACCAACCACAAGAGGACTTTCCAATCCATGTTAAAGACTGCCTGTCAACAACATAGCCCTTTGCCTACTATAGACTCCTCCCTGCCATAGAAAAGAATAGGAAGATCCATAGGCTTCTCCATGACAAGAGCTGTCAGTCACATAACCCTTTGCCTAGCCTCTATGGCAAATTAGCCATTGCCTAAGCACTCCCATGATATAATCTAACATTCCAACACATTACCATGTGTTGACCTGTGCCTAGTAAGCCTCAACTTCCCTATCCCGTAATACCATAGGGAGAGAAAAACCGGCAAAGTCTTCATCTTCATTTCCATATCGGTCAAAGTTGACCAATCACAAGAGGACTTTCCAATCCATGTTAAAGACTGCCTGTCAACAACATAGCACTTTGCTTAGACTCTATGACAATTCGACACCGCCGCTATCCTGTAATACCATAGGGAGACAACAACCCACCAAATCTCCTTCATTTCCATATCGGTCAAAGTTGACCAATCACAAGAGGACTTTCCAAGCCATGTTAAAGATGGCCTGTCAACAACATAGCCCTTTGCCTACTATAGACTCCTCCCTGCCATAGAAAAGAATAGGAAGATCCATAGGCTTCCATGACAAGAGCTGTCAGTCACATAACCCTTCGCCTAGCCTCTATGGCAAATTAGCCATTGCCTAAGCACTCCCATGATATAATCTAACATTCCAACACATTACCATGTGTTGACCTGTGCCTAGTAAGCCTCAACTTCCCTATCCCGTAATACCATAGGGAGAGAAAAACCGGCAAAGTCTTCATCTTCATTTCCATATCAGTCAAAGTTGACCAATCACAAGAGGACTTTCCAATCCATGTTAAAGACTGCCTGTCAACAACATAGCACTTTGCTTAGACTCTATGACAATTCGACACCGCCGCTATCCTGTAATACCATAGGGAGACAACAACCCACCAAACCTCCTTCATTTCCATATCGGTCAAAGTTGACCAATCACAAGAGGACTTTCCAATCCATGTTAAAGACTGCCTGTCAACAACATAGCACTTTGCTTAGACTCTATGACAATTTGACACCGCCGCTATCCTGTAATACCATAGGGAGACAACAACCCACCAAACCTCCTTCATTTCCATATCGGTCAAAGTTGACCAATCACAAGAGGACTTTCCAATCCATGTTAAAGACTGCCTGTCAACAACATAGCACTTTGCTTAGACTCTATGACAATTCGACACCGCCGCTATCCTGTAATACCATAGGGAGACAACAACCCACCAAACCTCCTTCATTTCCATATCGGTCAAAGTTGACCAATCACAAGAGGACTTTCCAATCCATGTTAAAGACTGCCTGTCAACAACATAGCACTTTGCTTAGACTCTATGACAATTCGACACCGCCGCTATCCTGTAATACCATAGGGAGACAACAACCCACCAAATCTCCTTCATTTCCATATCGGTCAAAGTTGACCAATCACAAGAGGACTTTCCAAGCCATGTTAAAGATGGCCTGTCAACAACATAGCCCTTTGCCTACTATAGACTCCTCCCTGCCATAGAAAAGAATAGAAAGATCCATAGGCTTCCATGACAAGAGCTGTTAGTCACATAACCCTTCGCCTAGCCTCTATGGCAAATTAGCCATTGCCTAAGCACTCCCATGATATAATCTAACATTCCAACACATTACCATGTGTTGACCTGTGCCTAGTAAGCCTCAACTTCCCTATCCCGTAATACCATAGGGAGAGAAAAACCGGCAAAGTCTTCATCTTCATTTCCATATCAGTCAAAGTTGACCAATCACAAGAGGACTTTCCAATCCATGTTAAAGACTGCCTGTCAACAACATAGCACTTTGCTTAGACTCTATGACAATTCGACACCGCCGCTATCCTGTAATACCATAGGGAGACAACAACCCACCAAACCTCCTTCATTTCCATATCGGTCAAAGTTGACCAATCACAAGAGGACTTTCCAATCCATGTTAAAGACTGCCTGTCAACAACATAGCACTTTGCTTAGACTCTATGACAATTCGACACCGCCGCTATCCTGTAATACCATAGGGAGACAACAACCCACCAAACCTCCTTCATTTCCATATCGGTCAAAGTTGACCAATCACAAGAGGACTTTCCAATCCATGTTAAAGACTGCCTGTCAACAACATAGCACTTTGCTTAGACTCTATGACAATTCGACACCGCCGCTATCCTGTAATACCATAGGGAGACAACAACCCACCAAACCTCCTTCATTTCCATATCGGTCAAAGTTGACCAATCACAAGAGGACTTTCCAATCCATGTTAAAGACTGCCTGTCAACAACATAGCACTTTGCTTAGACTCTATGACAATTCGACACCGCCGCTATCCTGTAATACCATAGGGAGACAACAACCCACCAAATCTCCTTCATTTCCATATCGGTCAAAGTTGACCAATCACAAGAGGACTTTCCAAGCCATGTTAAAGATGGCCTGTCAACAACATAGCCCTTTGCCTACTATAGACTCCTCCCTGCCATAGAAAAGAATAGGAAGATCCATAGGCTTCCATGACAAGAGCTGTTAGTCACATAACCCTTCGCCTAGCCTCTATGGCAAATTAGCCATTGCCTAAGCACTCCCATGATATAATCTAACATTCCAACACATTACCATGTGTTGACCTGTGCCTAGTAAGCCTCAACTTCCCTATCCCGTAATACCATAGGGAGAGAAAAACCGGCAAAGTCTTCATCTTCATTTCCATATCAGTCAAAGTTGACCAATCACAAGAGGACTTTCCAATCCATGTTAAAGACTGCCTGTCAACAACATAGCACTTTGCTTAGACTCTATGACAATTCGACACCGCCGCTATCCTGTAATACCATAGGGAGACAACAACCCACCAAACCTCCTTCATTTCCATATCGGTCAAAGTTGACCAATCACAAGAGGACTTTCCAATCCATGTTAAAGACTGCCTGTCAACAACATAGCACTTTGCTTAGACTCTATGACAATTCGACACCGCCGCTATCCTGTAATACCATAGGGAGACAACAACCCACCAAACCTCCTTCATTTCCATATCGGTCAAAGTTGACCAATCACAAGAGGACTTTCCAATCCATGTTAAAGACTGCCTGTCAACAACATAGCACTTTGCTTAGACTCTATGACAATTCGACACCGCCGCTATCCTGTAATACCATAGGGAGACAACAACCCACCAAATCTCCTTCATTTCCATATCGGTCAAAGTTGACCAATCACAAGAGGACTTTCCAAGCCATGTTAAAGATGGCCTGTCAACAACATAGCCCTTTGCCTACTATAGACTCCTCCCTGCCATAGAAAAGAATAGGAAGATCCATAGGCTTCCATGACAAGAGCTGTCAGTCACATAACCCTTTGCCTAGCCTCTATGGCAAATTAGCCATTGCCTAAGCACTCCCATGATATAATCTAACATTCCAACACATTACCATGTGTTGACCTGTGCCTAGTAAGCCTCAACTTCCCTATCCCGTAATACCATAGGGAGAGAAAAACCGGCAAAGTCTTCATCTTCATTTCCATATCAGTCAAAGTTGACCAATCACAAGAGGACTTTCCAATCCATGTTAAAGACTGCCTGTCAACAACATAGCACTTTGCTTAGACTCTATGACAATTCGACACCGCCGCTATCCTGTAATACCATAGGGAGACAACAACCCACCAAACCTCCTTCATTTCCATATCGGTCAAAGTTGACCAATCACAAGAGGACTTTCCAATCCATGTTAAAGACTGCCTGTCAACAACATAGCACTTTGCTTAGACTCTATGACAATTCGACACCGCCGCTATCCTGTAATACCATAGGGAGACAACAACCCACCAAACCTCCTTCATTTCCATATCGGTCAAAGTTGACCAATCACAAGAGGACTTTCCAATCCATGTTAAAGACTGCCTGTCAACAACATAGCACTTTGCTTAGACTCTATGACAATTTGACACCGCCGCTATCCTGTAATACCATAGGGAGACAACAACCCACCAAACCTCCTTCATTTCCATATCGGTCAAAGTTGACCAATCACAAGAGGACTTTCCAATCCATGTTAAAGACTGCCTGTCAACAACATAGCACTTTGCTTAGACTCTATGACAATTCGACACCGCCGCTATCCTGTAATACCATAGGGAGACAACAACCCACCAAATCTCCTTCATTTCCATATCGGTCAAAGTTGACCAATCACAAGAGGACTTTCCAAGCCATGTTAAAGATGGCCTGTCAACAACATAGCCCTTTGCCTACTATAGACTCCTCCCTGCCATAGAAAAGAATAGGAAGATCCATAGGCTTCCATGACAAGAGCTGTCAGTCACATAACCCTTCGCCTAGCCTCTATGGCAAATTAGCCATTGCCTAAGCACTCCCATGATATAATCTAACATTCCAACACATTACCATGTGTTGACCTGTGCCTAGTAAGCCTCAACTTCCCTATCCCGTAATACCATAGGGAGAGAAAAACCGGCAAAGTCTTCATCTTCATTTCCATATCAGTCAAAGTTGACCAATCACAAGAGGACTTTCCAATCCATGTTAAAGACTGCCTGTCAACAACATAGCACTTTGCTTAGACTCTATGACAATTCGACACCGCCGCTATCCTGTAATACCATAGGGAGACAACAACCCACCAAACCTCCTTCATTTCCATATCGGTCAAAGTTGACCAATCACAAGAGGACTTTCCAATCCATGTTAAAGACTGCCTGTCAACAACATAGCACTTTGCTTAGACTCTATGACAATTTGACACCGCCGCTATCCTGTAATACCATAGGGAGACAACAACCCACCAAACCTCCTTCATTTCCATATCGGTCAAAGTTGACCAATCACAAGAGGACTTTCCAATCCATGTTAAAGACTGCCTGTCAACAACATAGCACTTTGCTTAGACTCTATGACAATTCGACACCGCCGCTATCCTGTAATACCATAGGGAGACAACAACCCACCAAACCTCCTTCATTTCCATATCGGTCAAAGTTGACCAATCACAAGAGGACTTTCCAATCCATGTTAAAGACTGCCTGTCAACAACATAGCACTTTGCTTAGACTCTATGACAATTCGACACCGCCGCTATCCTGTAATACCATAGGGAGACAACAACCCACCAAATCTCCTTCATTTCCATATCGGTCAAAGTTGACCAATCACAAGAGGACTTTCCAAGCCATGTTAAAGATGGCCTGTCAACAACATAGCCCTTTGCCTACTATAGACTCCTCCCTGCCATAGAAAAGAATAGGAAGATCCATAGGCTTCCATGACAAGAGCTGTCAGTCACATAACCCTTTGCCTAGCCTCTATGGCAATTTAGCCATTGCCTAAGCACTCCCATGATATAATCTAACATTCCAACACATTACCATGTGTTGACCTGTGCCTAGTAAGCCTCAACTTCCCTATCCCGTAATACCATAGGGAGAGAAAAACCGGCAAAGTCTTCATCTTCATTTCCATATCAGTCAAAGTTGACCAATCACAAGAGGACTTTCCAATCCATGTTAAAGACTGCCTGTCAACAACATAGCACTTTGCTTAGACTCTATGACAATTCGAGACCGCCGCTATCCTGTAATACCATAGGGAGACAACAACCCACCAAACCTCCTTCATTTCCATATCGGTCAAAGTTGACCAATCACAAGAGGACTTTCCAATCCATGTTAAAGACTGCCTGTCAACAACATAGCACTTTGCTTAGACTCTATGACAATTTGACACCGCCGCTATCCTGTAAAACCATAGGGAGATAACAACCCACCAAACCTCCTTCATTTCCATATCGGTCAAAGTTGACCAATCACAAGAGGACTTTCCAATCCATGTTAAAGACTGCCTGTCAACAACATAGCACTTTGCTTAGACTCTATGACAATTCGACACCGCCGCTATCCTGTAATACCATAGGGAGACAACAACCCACCAAATCTCCTTCATTTCCATATCGGTCAAAGTTGACCAATCACAAGAGGACTTTCCAAGCCATGTTAAAGATGGCCTGTCAACAACATAGCCCTTTGCCTACTATAGACTCCTCCCTGCCATAGAAAAGAATAGGAAGATCCATAGGCTTCCATGACAAGAGCTGTCAGTCACATAACCCTTTGCCTAGCCTCTATGGCAATTTAACCATTGCCTAAGCACTCCCATGATATAATCTAACATTCCAACACATTACCATGTGTTGACCTGTGCCTAGTAAGCCTCAACTTCCCTATCCCGTAATACCATAGGGAGAGAAAAACCGGCAAAGTCTTCATCTTCATTTCCATATCAGTCAAAGTTGACCAATCACAAGAGGACTTTCCAATCCATGTTAAAGACTGCCTGTCAACAACATAGCACTTTGCTTAGACTCTATGACAATTCGACACCGCCGCTATCCTGTAATACCATAGGGAGACAACAACCCACCAAACCTCCTTCATTTCCATATCGGTCAAAGTTGACCAATCACAAGAGGACTTTCCAATCCATGTTAAAGACTGCCTGTCAACAACATAGCACTTTGCTTAGACTCTATGACAATTCAACACCGCCGCTATCCTGTAATACCATAGGGAGACAACAACCCACCAAACCTCCTTCATTTCCATATCGGTCAAAGTTGACCAATCACAAGAGGACTTTCCAATCCATGTTAAAGACTGCCTGTCAACAACATAGCACTTTGCTTAGACTCTATGACAATTCGACACCGCCGCTATCCTGTAATACCATAGGGAGACAACAACCCACCAAATCTCCTTCATTTCCATATCGGTCAAAGTTGACCAATCACAAGAGGACTTTCCAAGCCATGTTAAAGATGGCCTGTCAACAACATAGCCCTTTGCCTACTATAGACTCCTCCCTGCCATAGAAAAGAATAGGAAGATCCATAGGCTTCCATGACAAGAGCTGTCAGTCACATAACCCTTTGCCTAGCCTCTATGGCAAATTAGCCATTGCCTAAGCACTCCCATGATATAATCTAACATTCCAACACATTACCATGTGTTGACCTGTGCCTAGTAAGCCTCAACTTCCCTATCCCGTAATACCATAGGGAGAGAAAAACCGGCAAAGTCTTCATCTTCATTTCCATATCAGTCAAAGTTGACCAATCACAAGAGGACTTTCCAATCCATGTTAAAGACTGCCTGTCAACAACATAGCACTTTGCTTAGACTCTATGACAATTCGACACCGCCGCTATCCTGTAATACCATAGGGAGACAACAACCCACCAAACCTCCTTCATTTCCATATCGGTCAAAGTTGACCAATCACAAGAGGACTTTCCAATCCATGTTAAAGACTGCCTGTCAACAACATAGCACTTTGCTTAGACTCTATGACAATTCGACACCGCCGCTATCCTGTAATACCATAGGGAGACAACAACCCACCAAACCTCCTTCATTTCCATATCGGTCAAAGTTGACCAATCACAAGAGGACTTTCCAATCCATGTTAAAGACTGCCTGTCAACAACATAGCACTTTGCTTAGACTCTATGACAATTTGACACCGCCGCTATCCTGTAATACCATAGGGAGACAACAACCCACCAAACCTCCTTCATTTCCATATCGGTCAAAGTTGACCAATCACAAGAGGACTTTCCAATCCATGTTAAAGACTGCCTGTTAACAACATAGCACTTTGCTTAGACTCTATGACAATTCGACACCGCCGCTATCCTGCAATACCATAGGGAGACAACAACCCACCAAATCTCCTTCATTTCCATATCGGTCAAAGTTGACCAATCACAAGAGGACTTTCCAAGCCATGTTAAAGATGGCCTGTCAACAACATAGCCCTTTGCCTACTATAGACTCCTCCCTGCCATAGAAAAGAATAGGAAGATCCATAGGCTTCCATGACAAGAGCTGTCAGTCACATAACCCTTTGCCTAGCCTCTATGGCAAATTAGCCATTGCCTAAGCACTCCCATGATATAATCTAACATTCCAACACATTACCATGTGTTGACCTGTGCCTAGTAAGCCTCAACTTCCCTATCCCGTATTACCATAGGGAGAGAAAAACCGGCAAAGTCTTCATCTTCATTTCCATATCAGTCAAAGTTGACCAATCACAAGAGGACTTTCCAATCCATGTTAAAGACTGCCTGTCAACAACATAGCACTTTGCTTAGACTCTATGACAATTCGACACCGCCGCTATCCTGTAATACCATAGGGAGACAACAACCCACCAAATCTCCTTCATTTCCATATCGGTCAAAGTTGACCAATCACAAGAGGACTTTCCAAGCCATGTTAAAGATGGCCTGTCAACAACATAGCCCTTTGCCTACTATAGACTCCTCCCTGCCATAGAAAAGAATAGGAAGATCCATAGGCTTCCATGACAAGAGCTGTTAGTCACATAACCCTTCGCCTAGCCTCTATGGCAAATTAGCCATTGCCTAAGCACTCCCATGATATAATCTAACATTCCAACACATTACCATGTGTTGACCTGTGCCTAGTAAGCCTCAACTTCCCTATCCCGTAATACCATAGGGAGAGAAAAACCGGCAAAGTCTTCATCTTCATTTCCATATCAGTCAAAGTTGACCAATCACAAGAGGACTTTCCAATCCATGTTAAAGACTGCCTGTCAACAACATAGCACTTTGCTTAGACTCTATGACAATTCGACACCGCCGCTATCCTGTAATACCATAGGGAGACAACAACCCACCAAACCTCCTTCATTTCCATATCGGTCAAAGTTGACCAATCACAAGAGGACTTTCCAATCCATGTTAAAGACTGCCTGTCAACAACATAGCACTTTGCTTAGACTCTATGACAATTCGACACCGCCGCTATCCTGTAATACCATAGGGAGACAACAACCCACCAAATCTGCTTCATTTCCATATCGGTCAAAGTTGACCAATCACAAGAGGACTTTCCAAGCCATGTTAAAGATGGCCTGTCAACAACATAGCCCTTTGCCTACTATAGACTCCTCCCTGCCATAGAAAAGAATAGGAAGATCCATAGGCTTCCATGACAAGAGCTGTCAGTCACATAACCCTTTGCCTAACCTCTATGGCAATTTAGCCATTGCCTAAGCACTCCCATGATATAATCTAACATTCCAACACATTACCATGTGTTGACCTGTGCCTAGTAAGCCTCAACTTCCCTATCCCGTAATACCATAGGGAGAGAAAAACCGGCAAAGTCTTCATCTTCATTTCCATATCAGTCAAAGTTGACCAATCACAAGAGGACTTTCCAATCCATGTTAAAGACTGCCTGTCAACAACATAGCACTTTGCTTAGACTCTATGACAATTCGACACCGCCGCTATCCTGTAATACCATAGGGAGACAACAACCCACCAAACCTCCTTCATTTCCATATCGGTCAAAGTTGACCAATCACAAGAGGACTTTCCAATCCATGTTAAAGACTGCCTGTCAACAACATAGCACTTTGCTTAGACTCTATGACAATTCGACACCGCCGCTATCCTGTAATACCATAGGGAGACAACAACCCACCAAACCTCCTTCATTTCCATATCGGTCAAAGTTGACCAATCACAAGAGGACTTTCCAATCCATGTTAAAGACTGCCTGTCAACAACATAGCACTTTGCTTAGACTCTATGACAATTCGACACCGCCGCTATCCTGTAATACCATAGGGAGACAACAACCCACCAAACCTCCTTCATTTCCATATCGGTCAAAGTTGACCAATCACAAGAGGACTTTCCAATCCATGTTAAAGACTGCCTGTCAACAACATAGCACTTTGCTTAGACTCTATGACAATTCGACACCGCCGCTATCCTGTAATACCATAGGGAGACAACAACCCACCAAATCTCCTTCATTTCCATATCGGTCAAAGTTGACCAATCACAAGAGGACTTTCCAAGCCATGTAAAAGATGGCCTGTCAACAACATAGCCCTTTGCCTACTATAGACTCCTCCCTGCCATAGAAAAGAATAGGAAGATCCATAGGCTTCCATGACAAGAGCTGTCAGTCACATAACCCTTCGCCTAGCCTCTATGGCAAATTAGCCATTGCCTAAGCACTCCCATGATATAATCTAACATTCCAACACATTACCATGTGTTGACCTGTGCCTAGTAAGCCTCAACTTCCCTATCCCGTAATACCATAGGGAGAGAAAAACCGGCAAAGTCTTCATCTTCATTTCCATATCAGTCAAAGTTGACCAATCACAAGAGGACTTTCCAATCCATGTTAAAGACTGCCTGTCAACAACATAGCACTTTGCTTAGACTCTATGACAATTCGACACCGCCGCTATCCTGTAATACCATAGGGAGACAACAACCCACCAAACCTCCTTCATTTCCATATCGGTCAAAGTTGACCAATCACAAGAGGACTTTCCAATCCATGTTAAAGACTGCCTGTCAACAACATAGCACTTTGCTTAGACTCTATGACAATTTGACACCGCCGCTATCCTGTAATACCATAGGGAGACAACAACCCACCAAACCTCCTTCATTTCCATATCGGTCAAAGTTGACCAATCACAAGAGGACTTTCCAATCCATGTTAAAGACTGCCTGTCAACAACATAGCACTTTGCTTAGACTCTATGACAATTCGACACCGCCGCTATCCTGTAATACCATAGGGAGACAACAACCCACCAAACCTCCTTCATTTCCATATCGGTCAAAGTTGACCAATCACAAGAGGACTTTCCAATCCATGTTAAAGACTGCCTGTCAACAACATAGCACTTTGCTTAGACTCTATGACAATTCGACACCGCCGCTATCCTGTAATACCATAGGGAGACAACAACCCACCAAATCTCCTTCATTTCCATATCGGTCAAAGTTGACCAATCACAAGAGGACTTTCCAAGCCATGTTAAAGATGGCCTGTCAACAACATAGCCCTTTGCCTACTATAGACTCCTCCCTGCCATAGAAAAGAATAGGAAGATCCATAGGCTTCCATGACAAGAGCTGTCAGTCACATAACCCTTTGCCTAGCCTCTATGGCAATTTAGCCATTGCCTAAGCACTCCCATGATATAATCTAACATTCCAACACATTACCATGTGTTGACCTGTGCCTAGTAAGCCTCAACTTCCCTATCCCGTAATACCATAGGGAGAGAAAAACCGGCAAAGTCTTCATCTTCATTTCCATATCAGTCAAAGTTGACCAATCACAAGAGGACTTTCCAATCCATGTTAAAGACTGCCTGTCAACAACATAGCACTTTGCTTAGACTCTATGACAATTCGAGACCGCCGCTATCCTGTAATACCATAGGGAGACAACAACCCACCAAACCTCCTTCATTTCCATATCGGTCAAAGTTGACCAATCACAAGAGGACTTTCCAATCCATGTTAAAGACTGCCTGTCAACAACATAGCACTTTGCTTAGACTCTATGACAATTTGACACCGCCGCTATCCTGTAATACCATAGGGAGATAACAACCCACCAAACCTCCTTCATTTCCATATCGGTCAAAGTTGACCAATCACAAGAGGACTTTCCAATCCATGTTAAAGACTGCCTGTCAACAACATAGCACTTTGCTTAGACTCTATGACAATTCGACACCGCCGCTATCCTGTAATACCATAGGGAGACAACAACCCACCAAATCTCCTTCATTTCCATATCGGTCAAAGTTGACCAATCACAAGAGGACTTTCCAAGCCATGTTAAAGATGGCCTGTCAACAACATAGCCCTTTGCCTACTATAGACTCCTCCCTGCCATAGAAAAGAATAGGAAGATCCATAGGCTTCCATGACAAGAGCTGTCAGTCACATAACCCTTTGCCTAGCCTCTATGGCAATTTAACCATTGCCTAAGCACTCCCATGATATAATCTAACATTCCAACACATTACCATGTGTTGACCTGTGCCTAGTAAGCCTCAACTTCCCTATCCCGTAATACCATAGGGAGAGAAAAACCGGCAAAGTCTACATCTTCATTTCCATATCAGTCAAAGTTGACCAATCACAAGAGGACTTTCCAATCCATGTTAAAGACTGCCTGTCAACAACATAGCACTTTGCTTAGACTCTATGACAATTCGACACCGCCGCTATCCTGTAATACCATAGGGAGACAACAACCCACCAAACCTCCTTCATTTCCATATCGGTCAAAGTTGACCAATCACAAGAGGACTTTCCAATCCATGTTAAAGACTGCCTGTCAACAACATAGCACTTTGCTTAGACTCTATGACAATTCGACACCGCCGCTATCCTGTAATACCATAGGGAGACAACAACCCACCAAACCTCCTTCATTTCCATATCGGTCAAAGTTGACCAATCACAAGAGGACTTTCCAATCCATGTTAAAGACTGCCTGTCAACAACATAGCACTTTGCTTAGACTCTATGACAATTCGACACCGCCGCTATCCTGTAATACCATAGGGAGACAACAACCCACCAAATCTCCTTCATTTCCATATCGGTCAAAGTTGACCAATCACAAGAGGACTTTCCAAGCCATGTTAAAGATGGCCTGTCAACAACATAGCCCTTTGCCTACTATAGACTCCTCCCTGCCATAGAAAAGAATAGGAAGATCCATAGGCTTCCATGACAAGAGCTGTCAGTCACATAACCCTTTGCCTAGCCTCTATGGCAAATTAGCCATTGCCTAAGCACTCCCATGATATAATCTAACATTCCAACACATTACCATGTGTTGACCTGTGCCTAGTAAGCCTCAACTTCCCTATCCCGTAATACCATAGGGAGAGAAAAACCGGCAAAGTCTTCATCTTCATTTCCATATCAGTCAAAGTTGACCAATCACAAGAGGACTTTCCAATCCATGTTAAAGACTGCCTGTCAACAACATAGCACTTTGCTTAGACTCTATGACAATTCGACACCGCCGCTATCCTGTAATACCATAGGGAGACAACAACCCACCAAACCTCCTTCATTTCCATATCGGTCAAAGTTGACCAATCACAAGAGGACTTTCCAATCCATGTTAAAGACTGCCTGTCAACAACATAGCACTTTGCTTAGACTCTATGACAATTCGACACCGCCGCTATCCTGTAATACCATAGGGAGACAACAACCCACCAAACCTCCTTCATTTCCATATCGGTCAAAGTTGACCAATCACAAGAGGACTTTCCAATCCATGTTAAAGACTGCCTGTCAACAACATAGCACTTTGCTTAGACTCTATGACAATTTGACACCGCCGCTATCCTGTAATACCATAGGGAGACAACAACCCACCAAACCTCCTTCATTTCCATATCGGTCAAAGTTGACCAATCACAAGAGGACTTTCCAATCCATGTTAAAGACTGCCTGTTAACAACATAGCACTTTGCTTAGACTCTATGACAATTCGACACCGCCGCTATCCTGCAATACCATAGGGAGACAACAACCCACCAAATCTCCTTCATTTCCATATCGGTCAAAGTTGACCAATCACAAGAGGACTTTCCAAGCCATGTTAAAGATGGCCTGTCAACAACATAGCCCTTTGCCTACTATAGACTCCTCCCTGCCATAGAAAAGAATAGGAAGATCCATAGGCTTCCATGACAAGAGCTGTCAGTCACATAACCCTTTGCCTAGCCTCTATGGCAAATTAGCCATTGCCTAAGCACTCCCATGATATAATCTAACATTCCAACACATTACCATGTGTTGACCTGTGCCTAGTAAGCCTCAACTTCCCTATCCCGTATTACCATAGGGAGAGAAAAACCGGCAAAGTCTTCATCTTCATTTCCATATCAGTCAAAGTTGACCAATCACAAGAGGACTTTCCAATCCATGTTAAAGACTGCCTGTCAACAACATAGCACTTTGCTTAGACTCTATGACAATTCGACACCGCCGCTATCCTGTAATACCATAGGGAGACAACAACCCACCAAATCTCCTTCATTTCCATATCGGTCAAAGTTGACCAATCACAAGAGGACTTTCCAAGCCATGTTAAAGATGGCCTGTCAACAACATAGCCCTTTGCCTACTATAGACTCCTCCCTGCCATAGAAAAGAATAGGAAGATCCATAGGCTTCCATGACAAGAGCTGTTAGTCACATAACCCTTCGCCTAGCCTCTATGGCAAATTAGCCATTGCCTAAGCACTCCCATGATATAATCTAACATTCCAACACATTACCATGTGTTGACCTGTGCCTAGTAAGCCTCAACTTCCCTATCCCGTAATACCATAGGGAGAGAAAAACCGGCAAAGTCTTCATCTTCATTTCCATATCAGTCAAAGTTGACCAATCACAAGAGGACTTTCCAATCCATGTTAAAGACTGCCTGTCCACAACATAGCACTTTGCTTAGACTCTATGACAATTTGACACCGCCGCTATCCTGTAATACCATAGGGAGACAACAACCCACCAAACCTCCTTCATTTCCATATCGGTCAAAGTTGACCAATCACAAGAGGACTTTCCAATCCATGTTAAAGACTGCCTGTCAACAACATAGCACTTTGCTTAGACTCTATGACAATTCGACACCGCCGCTATCCTGTAATACCATAGGGAGACAACAACCCACCAAACCTCCTTCATTTCCATATCGGTCAAAGTTGACCAATCACAAGAGGACTTTCCAATCCATGTTAAAGACTGCCTGTCAACAACATAGCACTTTGCTTAGACTCTATGACAATTCGACACCGCCGCTATCCTGTAATACCATAGGGAGACAACAACCCACCAAATCTCCTTCATTTCCATATCGGTCAAAGTTGACCAATCACAAGAGGACTTTCCAAGCCATGTTAAAGATGGCCTGTCAACAACATAGCCCTTTGCCTACTATAGACTCCTCCCTGCCATAGAAAAGAATAGGAAGATCCATAGGCTTCCATGACAAGAGCTGTTAGTCACATAACCCTTCGCCTAGCCTCTATGGCAAATTAGCCATTGCCTAAGCACTCCCATGATATAATCTAACATTCCAACACATTACCATGTGTTGACCTGTGCCTAGTAAGCCTCAACTTCCCTATCCCGTAATACCATAGGGAGAGAAAAACCGGCAAAGTCTTCATCTTCATTTCCATATCAGTCAAAGTTGACCAATCACAAGAGGACTTTCCAATCCATGTTAAAGACTGCCTGTCAACAACATAGCACTTTGCTTAGACTCTATGACAATTCGACACCGCCGCTATCCTGTAATACCATAGGGAGACAACAACCCACCAAACCTCCTTCATTTCCATATCGGTCAAAGTTGACCAATCACAAGAGGACTTTCCAATCCATGTTAAAGACTGCCTGTCAACAACATAGCACTTTGCTTAGACTCTATGACAATTTGACACCGCCGCTATCCTGTAATACCATAGGGAGACAACAACCCACCAAACCTCCTTCATTTCCATATCGGTCAAAGTTGACCAATCACAAGAGGACTTTCCAATCCATGTTAAAGACTGCCTGTCAACAACATAGCACTTTGCTTAGACTCTATGACAATTCGACACCGCCGCTATCCTGTAATACCATAGGGAGACAACAACCCACCAAACCTCCTTCATTTCCATATCGGTCAAAGTTGACCAATCACAAGAGGACTTTCCAATCCATGTTAAAGACTGCCTGTCAACAACATAGCACTTTGCTTAGACTCTATGACAATTCGACACCGCCGCTATCCTGTAATACCATAGGGAGACAACAACCCACCAAATCTCCTTCATTTCCATATCGGTCAAAGTTGACCAATCACAAGAGGACTTTCCAAGCCATGTTAAAGATGGCCTGTCAACAACATAGCCCTTTGCCTACTATAGACTCCTCCCTGCCATAGAAAAGAATAGGAAGATCCATAGGCTTCCATGACAAGAGCTGTTAGTCACATAACCCTTCGCCTAGCCTCTATGGCAAATTAGCCATTGCCTAAGCACTCCCATGATATAATCTAACATTCCAACACATTACCATGTGTTGACCTGTGCCTAGTAAGCCTCAACTTCCCTATCCCGTAATACCATAGGGAGAGAAAAACCGGCAAAGTCTTCATCTTCATTTCCATATCAGTCAAAGTTGACCAATCACAAGAGGACTTTCCAATCCATGTTAAAGACTGCCTGTCAACAACATAGCACTTTGCTTAGACTCTATGACAATTCGACACCGCCGCTATCCTGTAATACCATAGGGAGACAACAACCCACCAAACCTCCTTCATTTCCATATCGGTCAAAGTTGACCAATCACAAGAGGACTTTCCAATCCATGTTAAAGACTGCCTGTCAACAACATAGCACTTTGCTTAGACTCTATGACAATTCGACACCGCCGCTATCCTGTAATACCATAGGGAGACAACAACCCACCAAACCTCCTTCATTTCCATATCGGTCAAAGTTGACCAATCACAAGAGGACTTTCCAATCCATGTTAAAGACTGCCTGTCAACAACATAGCACTTTGCTTAGACTCTATGACAATTCGACACCGCCGCTATCCTGTAATACCATAGGGAGACAACAACCCACCAAATCTCCTTCATTTCCATATCGGTCAAAGTTGACCAATCACAAGAGGACTTTCCAAGCCATGTTAAAGATGGCCTGTCAACAACATAGCCCTTTGCCTACTATAGACTCTCCCTGCCATAGAAAAGAATAGGAAGATCCATAGGCTTCCATGACAAGAGCTGTCAGTCACATAACCCTTTGCCTAGCCTCTATGGCAAATTAGCCATTGCCTAAGCACTCCCATGATATAATCTAACATTCCAACACATTACCATGTGTTGACCTGTGCCTAGTAAGCCTCAACTTCCCTATCCCGTAATACCATAGGGAGAGAAAAACCGGCAAAGTCTTCATCTTCATTTCCATATCAGTCAAAGTTGACCAATCACAAGAGGACTTTCCAATCCATGTTAAAGACTGCCTGTCAACAACATAGCACTTTGCTTAGACTCTATGACAATTCGACACCGCCGCTATCCTGTAATACCATAGGGAGACAACAACCCACCAAACCTCCTTCATTCCATATCGGTCAAAGTTGACCAATCACAAGAGGACTTTCCAATCCATGTTAAAGACTGCCTGTCAACAACATAGCACTTTGCTTAGACTCTATGACAATTCGACACCGCCGCTATCCTGTAATACCATAGGGAGACAACAACCCACCAAACCTCCTTCATTTCCATATCGGTCAAAGTTGACCAATCACAAGAGGACTTTCCAATCCATGTTAAAGACTGCCTGTCAACAACATAGCACTTTGCTTAGACTCTATGACAATTTGACACCGCCGCTATCCTGTAATACCATAGGGAGACAACAACCCACCAAACCTCCTTCATTTCCATATCGGTCAAAGTTGACCAATCACAAGAGGACTTTCCAATCCATGTTAAAGACTGCCTGTCAACAACATAGCACTTTGCTTAGACTCTATGACAATTCGACACCGCCGCTATCCTGTAATACCATAGGGAGACAACAACCCACCAAATCTCCTTCATTTCCATATCGGTCAAAGTTGACCAATCACAAGAGGACTTTCCAAGCCATGTTAAAGATGGCCTGTCAACAACATAGCCCTTTGCCTACTATAGACTCCTCCCTGCCATAGAAAAGAATAGGAAGATCCATAGGCTTCCATGACAAGAGCTGTCAGTCACATAACCCTTCGCCTAGCCTCTATGGCAAATTAGCCATTGCCTAAGCACTCCCATGATATAATCTAACATTCCAACACATTACCATGTGTTGACCTGTGCCTAGTAAGCCTCAACTTCCCTATCCCGTAATACCATAGGGAGAGAAAAACCGGCAAAGTCTTCATCTTCATTTCCATATCAGTCAAAGTTGACCAATCACAAGAGGACTTTCCAATCCATGTTAAAGACTGCCTGTCAACAACATAGCACTTTGCTTAGACTCTATGACAATTCGACACCGCCGCTATCCTGTAATACCATAGGGAGACAACAACCCACCAAACCTCCTTCATTTCCATATCGGTCAAAGTTGACCAATCACAAGAGGACTTTCCAATCCATGTTAAAGACTGCCTGTCAACAACATAGCACTTTGCTTAGACTCTATGACAATTTGACACCGCCGCTATCCTGTAATACCATAGGGAGACAACAACCCACCAAACCTCCTTCATTTCCATATCGGTCAAAGTTGACCAATCACAAGAGGACTTTCCAATCCATGTTAAAGACTGCCTGTCAACAACATAGCACTTTGCTTAGACTCTATGACAATTCGACACCGCCGCTATCCTGTAATACCATAGGGAGACAACAACCCACCAAACCTCCTTCATTTCCATATCGGTCAAAGTTGACCAATCACAAGAGGACTTTCCAATCCATGTTAAAGACTGCCTGTCAACAACATAGCACTTTGCTTAGACTCTATGACAATTCGACACCGCCGCTATCCTGTAATACCATAGGGAGACAACAACCCACCAAATCTCCTTCATTTCCATATCGGTCAAAGTTGACCAATCACAAGAGGACTTTCCAAGCCATGTTAAAGATGGCCTGTCAACAACATAGCCCTTTGCCTACTATAGACTCCTCCCTGCCATAGAAAAGAATAGGAAGATCCATAGGCTTCCATGACAAGAGCTGTCAGTCACATAACCCTTTGCCTAGCCTCTATGGCAATTTAGCCATTGCCTAAGCACTCCCCATGATATAATCTAACATTCCAACACATTACCATGTGTTGACCTGTGCCTAGTAAGCCTCAACTTCCCTATCCCGTAATACCATAGGGAGAGAAAAACCGGCAAAGTCTTCATCTTCATTTTCCATATCAGTCAAAGTTGACCAATCACAAGAGGACTTTCCAATCCATGTTAAAGACTGCCTGTCAACAACATAGCACTTTGCTTAGACTCTATGACAATTCGAGACCGCCGCTATCCTGTAATACCATAGGGAGACAACAACCCACCAAACCTCCTTCATTTCCATATCGGTCAAAGTTGACCAATCACAAGAGGACTTTCCAATCCATGTTAAAGACTGCCTGTCAACAACATAGCACTTTGCTTAGACTCTATGACAATTTGACACCGCCGCTATCCTGTAATACCATAGGGAGATAACAACCCACCAAACCTCCTTCATTTCCATATCGGTCAAAGTTGACCAATCACAAGAGGACTTTCCAATCCATGTTAAAGACTGCCTGTCAACAACATAGCACTTTGCTTAGACTCTATGACAATTCGACACCGCCGCTATCCTGTAATACCATAGGGAGACAACAACCCACCAAATCTCCTTCATTTCCATATCGGTCAAAGTTGACCAATCACAAGAGGACTTTCCAAGCCATGTTAAAGATGGCCTGTCAACAACATAGCCCTTTGCCTACTATAGACTCCTCCCTGCCATAGAAAAGAATAGGAAGATCCATAGGCTTCCATGACAAGAGCTGTCAGTCACATAACCCTTTGCCTAGCCTCTATGGCAATTTAACCATTGCCTAAGCACTCCCATGATATAATCTAACATTCCAACACATTACCATGTGTTGACCTGTGCCTAGTAAGCCTCAACTTCCCTATCCCGTAATACCATAGGGAGAGAAAAACCGGCAAAGTCTTCATCTTCATTTCCATATCAGTCAAAGTTGACCAATCACAAGAGGACTTTCCAATCCATGTTAAAGACTGCCTGTCAACAACATAGCACTTTGCTTAGACTCTATGACAATTCGACACCGCCGCTATCCTGTAATACCATAGGGAGACAACAACCCACCAAACCTCCTTCATTTCCATATCGGTCAAAGTTGACCAATCACAAGAGGACTTTCCAATCCATGTTAAAGACTGCCTGTCAACAACATAGCACTTTGCTTAGACTCTATGACAATTCAACACCGCCGCTATCCTGTAATACCATAGGGAGACAACAACCCACCAAACCTCCTTCATTTCCATATCGGTCAAAGTTGACCAATCACAAGAGGACTTTCCAATCCATGTTAAAGACTGCCTGTCAACAACATAGCACTTTGCTTAGACTCTATGACAATTCGACACCGCCGCTATCCTGTAATACCATAGGGAGACAACAACCCACCAAATCTCCTTCATTTCCATATCGGTCAAAGTTGACCAATCACAAGAGGACTTTCCAAGCCATGTTAAAGATGGCCTGTCAACAACATAGCCCTTTGCCTACTATAGACTCCTCCCTGCCATAGAAAAGAATAGGAAGATCCATAGGCTTCCATGACAAGAGCTGTCAGTCACATAACCCTTTGCCTAGCCTCTATGGCAAATTAGCCATTGCCTAAGCACTCCCATGATATAATCTAACATTCCAACACATTACCATGTGTTGACCTGTGCCTAGTAAGCCTCAACTTCCCTATCCCGTAATACCATAGGGAGAGAAAAACCGGCAAAGTCTTCATCTTCATTTCCATATCAGTCAAAGTTGACCAATCACAAGAGGACTTTCCAATCCATGTTAAAGACTGCCTGTCAACAACATAGCACTTTGCTTAGACTCTATGACAATTCGACACCGCCGCTATCCTGTAATACCATAGGGAGACAACAACCCACCAAACCTCCTTCATTTCCATATCGGTCAAAGTTGACCAATCACAAGAGGACTTTCCAATCCATGTTAAAGACTGCCTGTCAACAACATAGCACTTTGCTTAGACTCTATGACAATTCGACACCGCCGCTATCCTGTAATACCATAGGGAGACAACAACCCACCAAACCTCCTTCATTTCCATATCGGTCAAAGTTGACCAATCACAAGAGGACTTTCCAATCCATGTTAAAGACTGCCTGTCAACAACATAGCACTTTGCTTAGACTCTATGACAATTTGACACCGCCGCTATCCTGTAATACCATAGGGAGACAACAACCCACCAAACCTCCTTCATTTCCATATCGGTCAAAGTTGACCAATCACAAGAGGACTTTCCAATCCATGTTAAAGACTGCCTGTTAACAACATAGCACTTTGCTTAGACTCTATGACAATTCGACACCGCCGCTATCCTGCAATACCATAGGGAGACAACAACCCACCAAATCTCCTTCATTTCCATATCGGTCAAAGTTGACCAATCACAAGAGGACTTTCCAAGCCATGTTAAAGATGGCCTGTCAACAACATAGCCCTTTGCCTACTATAGACTCCTCCCTGCCATAGAAAAGAATAGGAAGATCCATAGGCTTCCATGACAAGAGCTGTCAGTCACATAACCCTTTGCCTAGCCTCTATGGCAAATTAGCCATTGCCTAAGCACTCCCATGATATAATCTAACATTCCAACACATTACCATGTGTTTGACCTGTGCCTAGTAAGCCTCAACTTCCCTATCCCGTATTACCATAGGGAGAGAAAAACCGGCAAAGTCTTCATCTTCATTTCCATATCAGTCAAAGTTGACCAATCACAAGAGGACTTTCCAATCCATGTTAAAGACTGCCTTGTTCAACAACATAGCACTTTGCTTAGACTCTATGACAATTCGACACCGCCGCTATCCTGTAATACCATAGGGAGACAACAACCCACCAAATCTCCTTCATTTCCATATCGGTCAAAGTTGACCAATCACAAGAGGACTTTCCAAGCCATGTTAAAGATGGCCTGTCAACAACATAGCCCTTTGCCTACTATAGACTCCTCCCTGCCATAGAAAAGAATAGGAAGATCCATAGGCTTCCATGACAAGAGCTGTTAGTCACATAACCCTTCGCCTAGCCTCTATGGCAAATTAGCCATTGCCTAAGCACTCCCATGATATAATCTAACATTCCAACACATTACCATGTGTTGACCTGTGCCTAGTAAGCCTCAACTTCCTATCCCGTAATACCATAGGGAGAGAAAAACCGGCAAAGTCTTCATCTTCATTTCCATATCAGTCAAAGTTGACCAATCACAAGAGGACTTTCCAATCCATGTTAAAGACTGCCTGTCAACAACATAGCACTTTGCTTAGACCTCTATGACAATTCGACACCGCCGCTATCCTGTAATACCATAGGGAGACAACAACCCACCAAACCTCCTTCATTTCCATATCGGTCAAAGTTGACCAATCACAAGAGGACTTTCCAATCCATGTTAAAGACTGCCTGTCAACAACATAGCACTTTGCTTAGACTCTATGACAATTTGACACCGCCGCTATCCTGTAATTCCATAGGGAGACAACAACCCACCAAACCTCCTTCATTTCCATATCGGTCAAAGTTGACCAATCACAAGAGGACTTTCCAATCCATGTTAAAGACTGGCCTGTCAACAACATAGCACTTTGCTTAGACTCTATGACAATTCGACACCGCCGCTATCCTGTAATACCATAGGGAGACAACAACCCACCAAACCTCCTTCATTTCCATATCGGTCAAAGTTGACCAATCACAAGAGGACTTTCCAATCCATGTTAAAGACTGCCTGTCAACAACATAGCACTTTGCTTAGACTCTATGGACAATTCGACACCGCCGCTATCCTGTAATACCATAGGGAGACAACAACCCACCAAATCTCCTTCATTTCCATATCGGTCAAAGTTGACCAATCACAAGAGGACTTTCCAAGCCATGTTAAAGATGGCCTGTCAACAACATAGCCCTTTGCCTACTATAGACTCCTCCCTGCCATAGAAAAGAATAGGAAGATCCATAGGCTTCCATGACAAGAGCTGTTAGTCACATAACCCTTCGCCTAGCCTCTATGGCAAATTAGCCATTGCCTAAGCACTCCATGATATAATCTAACATTCCAACACATTACCATGTGTTGACCTGTGCCTAGTAAGCCTCAACTTCCCTATCCCGTAATACCATAGGGAGAGAAAAACCGGCAAAGTCTTCATCTTCATTTCCCATATCAGTCAAAGTTGACCAATCACAAGAGGACTTTCCAATCATGTTAAAGGACTGCCTGTCAACAACATAGCACTTTGCTTAGACTCTATGACAATTCGACACCGCCGCTATCCTGTAATACCATAGGGAGACAACAACCCACCAAACCTCCTTCATTTCCATATCGGTCAAAGTTGACCAATCACAAGAGGACTTTCCAATCCCATGTTAAAGACTGCCTGTCAACAACATAGCACTTTGGCTTAGACTCTATGACAATTTGACACCGCCGCTATCCTGTAATACCATAGGGAGACAACAACCCACCAAACCTCCTTCATTTCCATATCGGTCAAAGTTTGACCAATCACAAGAGGACTTTCCAATCCATGTAAAGACTGCCTGTCAACAACATAGCACTTTGCTTAGACTCTATGACAATTCGACACCGCCGCTATCCTGTAATACCATAGGGAGACAACAAACCCACCAAACCTCCTTCATTTCCATATCGGTCAAAGTTGACCAATCACAAGAGGACTTTCCAATCCATGTTAAAGACTGCTGTCAACAACATAGCACTTTGCTTAGACTCTATGACAATTCGACACCGCCGCTATCCTGTAATACCATAGGGAGACAACAACCCACCAAATCTCCTTCATTTCCATATCGGTCAAAGTTGACCAATCACAAGAGGACTTTCCAAGCCATGTTAAAGATGGCCTGTCAACAACATAGCCCTTTGCCTACTATAGACTCCTCCCTGCCATAGAACAAGAATAGGAAGATCCATAGGCTTCCATGACAAGAGCTGTTAGTCACATAACCCTTCGCTCTAGCCTCTATGGCAAATTAGCCATTGCCTAAGCACTCCCATGATATAATCTAAACATTTCCAACACATTACCATGTGTTGACCTGTGCCTAGTAAGCCTCAACTTCCCTATCCCGTAATACCATAGGGAGAGAAAAACCGGCAAAGTCTTCATCTTCATTTCCATATCAGTCAAAGTTGACCAATCACAAGAGGACTTCCAATCCATGTTAAAGACTGCCTGTCAACAACATAGCACTTTGCTTAGACTCTATGGACAATTCGACACCGCCGCTATCCTGTAATACCATAGGAGACAACAACCCCACCAAACCTCCTTCATTTCCATATTCGGTCAAAGTTGACCAATCACAAGAGGACTTTCCAATCCATGTTAAAGGACTGCCTA